>JAHWFP010199838.1:0-13860 GCA_023313725.1 Lithobius niger
AGTCTTATTCAGCAACTTCTCTCCCTTTAGATACACACCTAAAGGTAGGTATGGTAGCATCGGTCATATTCAGTTTCCCAAAAGCTACACTAAATTTGAGTGCAACAAAATTTCTACCGAGTTGCTTGGTTTATTCATTAGATGGCCATCTGAGAGAAATAGATTCAACCCTTATTCACCTCAACAGCCTTATCCACAATAAATGGTGTTTTCGACAATTCACAAAGCTAACAGCAACTGATCTCTCGTATGATATACAAATGTGAGGAATTCTGTCTTGGGCTGTCTACAGCCATGACCCTGCCAGATTGGAGAAGGGTAGAGTGTCTGTCATTAACCAATACAAAATATTTGGAGTGAATAACAAAACAGCACTATCTTTGGTGAGATTTTTTACTGCCAAGCACCCAATTTAACCTAAGGGTTATTATGCTTACAAGAAACGTGAGACATGTTCTCTCAGACACGGCTAAATAAAAGCATTTACCGCTTTGAAGTGATCCTGAGGCAGCCCTTACAGTATAAGCTAGACTTGTAGGAAAGACCATGTACTCATTTTTTTAAAATTAAAATGTATACTTATAAGTGAAACAAATTAATTATCAATGGATATACAGTGAAAAAATGACAATGCTTGCAATTCTGCAATAAAATAAAGATATTCTTTTATTGCAAAACAGCTTTTGTTGAATTCAATAAATAAATAGTTTTACAAAAACACTGCACGGAAACAAATTATGCAACATTGCATATAAACAGGACAGAAAGCCAAATGGACTAGAAAAGTGATTAATAAATACAGATGCAAACCTATTTACATTGTCTTTTGGACTGAAATTAATTCGCGCTCAGGCAGTCTGACATTTAAGTCCAAAATTCAAGGTAAATAGGTTTGCATCTGTATTTATTGAACCTGGCTTCAATCATATAACACTACAACAATAAATAAGATATTTGCGACTCAAATATGATGAAATATTTAGTATATTACAGTAACGAAATGTGCGTTAACTTGTTTACGTTACGGACAGTGTGCAGGGGAGTTAAAATTAACTAAACACGTCATAATTAATTCTTAGGTTTCAATATCATTTCTGACTAGAAATCACCATAATTACGGTTTCAAATTCCATTGCTCTTTAGACTTAAATAGTAGAATACGGTACTATAGCAAAAATCGAATCGCCGACCGTTGGAATATTGAAGCTCAACGTAAATAGCTACGTACTGCAGATATTTATTATCAGTTTAGTCAAACTATCTTATTTCATGGCTTACAGACATAACCACAGCAACAACATACGACAGGCTAACCTTATATCAGAACATGGGCGCATTGACTAGAAAAAAAACAGTACCAGATGACAGTCACTACACAGCCAGTGGAATAATATCTTTTTCGCATCAACAGACAGGATGGTACAGCATGCCACCAGAAGAAGGAAAAATAACTAACACCCAATTACACGTATGGCAAACCTGATCTCCGGGGATCCCTAACAACGTGAGCAAGCATAGCCCAGTGGTCAAGAGTGGTCGGCTACTACCGGCCAACTGAATGAATGCTGTATCAAATCCCACGACCAACTAAGGTTCATGCAGACATATATATAATCCCTCAGCTGCATGTTAGGAGGTAAGAGGAGGAAGATGGCACCCCTTCAATTTGTTTGGAGTAGGGCCACACCTAGTGCAGATACCAAACAATACCAACGTGAAAGGTCAGCCCGCAGTACGAATGTGGTGCCACAGGTGAAAGAAGGACCTCCAGGTCAGGTGAGATGATTCCTTCTGTGCATCATCCAGAACTAAAGGTTCGTGGGTGATTTTGCATCCATGGCAAAATGAAGGCCAGCGGCAGATTATAGCTGGGTGCGTGGCACTACTAGACACTGTAGTATATGTTACGCTGGGTTCAGCTAGTAAACAAAAAGTCATCTAATGACACGAAAAAGGTATACAGACAGTGGAGATATTGGCTTCACTGCTGTACAGTTTTGTGTATTATTTTCTACCAGTAGGGGTGCGTGTATAATAATACAATCCGAAAGAGAACATTGTATGTGGTAGGCTATTGCATTGCGTTAACAGAAGAATATTATTAACTGATGAATTCTGTGCTGCATAAGCGTCTGACTTTCACTTGCCATGACTGTATGTTCTGTTTAGATCAACAACACAAAATATCAGCAAAGCTCTACAATCAAGAAAATGCCTTGGGAAAAATGTTCCAAAAGGCGCATCTGTCTAACAGTAAAGGAAAAAAGGGCAGTTTTTCATCGATGAAAAATGAACATTATGCTACAAAGGGATTTTGATCCGTCATGATTTAACCTGTCAGTTTTGAACCCGAACCAAACGGTTACAGGCACCAATGGACAACAGTTTAACTTTAGAATGAGGCACTGTTGTAATAGTCGAAAACCTTTCCTGTATGCTTTGAAGGTAAGGGGTGCACTTGCGACATAGGCATCAAGGCAAGTGGTGTGTCTTGCTGATAGGCACTTATTAATAGGCAGTATTGCTTGCACCTTACAATTATGGCTACTGGCAGCAGTGACCGACCATGAAACTACATCGTAATGGATTTCACTGTACATTGCTTGATATCGGTGTGTACTGGCGATAGTGTCAGTTGAAGCAGTGTACCTATTGGAGATAGTGTCAATAGAAGCAGTGTACCTTGGAGATAGCGCATTGATGTAAGGTGCACATTGGATTAGCATTGATGGACAGTGGTGCTTAAGGGATTACATTAACTGAAAGCAGTGTCATCTTGACCAGATGGTGTTCCTTGAAGATTTGCATTGGGGGAAGGCAGTGTCTTGATTGGAAATACAAACTTGAAAATTCAAAACTTTGCATATCAACAACACATACACATTGTAGGTACTTCAGAGACATTAATTTATACGTCTTTTGTCGATGATGGAATGTCTTAAGTATGAAGCTCAAAATTTTGTTCTGTTTCCTTTTTAGCAGCATGGCCCAGTTTACTCACATTACAGTCGTGGGTGACCCATGAACTATCGTATAAACTACGAAGGCAAATGCAGAAGCCCCCACGACTGCAAGGAACATGTACATAACACGAGCAACACTCTTGAAGTCACAGTCTTCTTTCAGTTTTAGTTGTCTTTTTGTGGTTGGGAGTACAGTGTCATAGGGAGGAGTGGAACTCGCTGAGGAAAGCCTTCGACCATTGTTATTTTTTGGCCCTTGACCATCGGTGTTCAGTTTTGTCTCCTGAAAATTGAAAATATTTCCAACTGATCCCCTTGGTGACGGCGAAGGAGACAGGAGTCCTCCTTCCCGGGAGCGACCTCTCTTCAGCAACCGCATGGCATGAAGGCGGGCTGGAAATAGAAAAGAGAAGAATCAGAATATTAATTCAAGTCCTATAAAAGAAGTGAGATCATTCCTCCAAGAAAAGCAGCCGTGAGCATGGCGGGAAGAACCCCAAATTATTGTAATATAGTGTTTGATTAAAATCAGGACCTTCGCTTACCCCTGTAATTAGCAGTCAATATATTGAAATAAAAAAAATTGATCATTGCCTAGACCCGATCCAGCATCAGGGCCATCTTAGATCTATAAACCAACGGATTTTCAAGATGGAAAGCTTAGTATGCCATAGTAATGATAAATCTATACAGACGCAGTGCTCGTAGTGCGTATAAATACGAGCCGGTATGACATACACACACACTATGTTGCCAACTTGGACCCGTTTAATATAAAACTCTAGACTTTTTATTTATTTTTTATTTTCCTCAATTTTTGACCGAATATTTGGTTTAGAGGTTGGAGGAGTTGATAAAATGGTAATTAATCCACGTGAGACCTTGCTGCTATATTCAAACGTTTTTACCATTTGTACTTTTGCATACAATACATCAGCTAATGATTGGTGGATTTCCACTTGGCTAAACAACATTGCTGGAAAATGTTTAAAAACTAATCGTCATAGTGTGCTTAGCACAGCAATACAGGTAATTTAGGAACCTGGAATTTCCTGGAAAGTAAATTAAATTCCATGCCTGTAACAGTGCTTGAAATTCTTGAAAAATGACATATGCATCATCAGAGAGGATGTGACTTTAAGAACGCTGAAAAAGTTTGCCAAGAAAGTAATGGAGTGTGTAGCCTTACACTATTCTTCAATTGTTTGGGCATGAAACGTTTTAAAATTTGGGCCCTGGATTTAATTGTGTTTACGTGTATAATGGTTGGATACAGCAGTAAGGTTTCACGTGTACTAAACAGGACAGCAACACTGCAGTATCTGAAAGTTAACAAGGAAGTTTGTGTTCCTTTGCTGTTTTGACTTCGGTTCAGTTAAACCTTACCTTAAGCATAAAACGAGTTCATGTTAGTTTTCTAATTCGTGCTACTCGGCGCACCATCAGAGACGTCAGGAAGGATAAAAGTTGGAGGGGTGTAAACCAGAAATTTACCGACATGATTTTCCATGTAGCCAAAAAATTATGTAATTTTTCCGACTGATTTGCCGACTGATTTGCCAACTGACCAAACATTAAACGTCCCCATAAAAACGTCCCTGCGTACCATGCAGTTGAGACGTTACTCCCTTACCTTGTTTTAATGTTTTGTATCTTTATCAATTACGGTTTGCACAAACCAATATGGAAACAAAACCTTTCATCTTCAGTCTACTTATTGCAACTGGCGTTTGCTGATGAGCATTGTTGCATAATAACAATGTTTAAAACAGTGTAAAACAATCAGTCTGGTCGTATAGAGTTTCCTAAACCCGCTTGTTTTGAACGCAACTCATGGCGAACCGTATAAAACTCATTCCCTACCCGATGAAATTCGAGCCGTGGCAGTTAACATAACCTAACCAATAATAACAACGTACTAGATAAAATGATTGGACAAAAAATACTTTGTTCCTTGCATGAAATTCATTTCCTACTCGATTGCTCGGTGAAATACAAATAAAGGCGAGTAACCTAGCCTGACAGTCCTACAGAAATAAATATTTTGTTTTGGATTTTTTTTCTACCCGTAAATATATCGGGTAAAATTGAGATAAGCCAGTTACATTTTTAATGTAAGTACAACGTTTTAATGAGAAAAAAAAAAACAACAATTATTTTTTTCAATTGTGAACATTGGCGGGGTGGAGGGAGAATTGTTCGCATACTGCTTCAACTCCCTTAGAGCCCTGTAGAACAAATAATTTTCAGCAATTTTACTGCCTTTGAAACATATAACAAGCCAATTTTTAAATTTCTTTTTGCAAAAACGCTCTTTGTTTCGAATTTTATCGAAATTTTTATTTAGGTTTGGGGCTCCCCTATCTTCAGACTGCCTCCTGATGCGCCACTGCGTGGACACCCCCCTTAAACATCACTACGTGTCTTGCGTACGTCTGCAGAACATCCCAGACAGGCTGGAAAGAGCAAATCTGTAATGTCCTTCGTAATGAAAATTAAGTTTTCCTACCTTTTCAACCCTTTCACGGCAGAAAAAAATTACCTGAACATCTAGTTTTCCATCATTTTTAAATAGGTGAATAATTTGCCTTGCATTCCTTTTGGAACGACTAGGCCTACTGCATGTTAAATTGTAAACCGATCAGATGTAAGGAAACGTAACCTTTGAATGCGCACGCAAGTACGAAGTGTATACGTTATTTTACAATCGCAATATTTGTCGTTAGATAAGCGAGCTAATTCAGGAAACGCTGGGCTGGGCTGATTTCTTTCTTGCATGGTAACCACTGCGGTGGGATACACTGTTTTATTGGTGTAGTAGAGCGGTCTATCTACAAATAACGTTTCACTGTTCTAGTGCAGGGGCGTACTGGCCACACGAGAAAACGGGATATAGCCCGTAGGGCCTGGCCGTTTAGGCTAGTGGGCCTAAACTGAGTTCCAACGTTTAGACTTGTTTTTTTTTTTATTTTTTTTTTTTACATTTTCTTTTCATCAACATAATTATTCACAAGTTGAAACAGGCAACAAATTTCAGTAGTTCAGGATCATTTCTGCGCGGCTGTTTTTGATTCTTTTTCGAAAATCGTTCTAAAGGAAAGACTGAAAAAAAAAACTTATATTAAAAAGCTTGGCTTCCACTAGTAGTTTTTTTCTGGAGCTGTTCCTCCTCCCCCTCCTCCCTTACCACCAAAAGAAAAAGAAAAAAACAAAGCAACCAGTTACTTTCTCTGTTCAATCCGTCTAAAGGCAATCAGATAGCCGAATTTCGTAATTTCGTTTTTGCTAGCTTATGTTAGCAAGAGTGAAACTTTGAAATACGAAAGGAAAAATAAAATTTGTTTAGTAGTCGTCAGAGCAGAAATGGCCGCTTTACATGAAAAGAAAAGGAACCACAGAGTCCGACAATTCAGTGCCAACTACTGGCAGGAAATTTGAATTAAATGTTTAAAAAAAAAAAGGGGGGGAACGACTACGCAAGAGCGCTTAATCAGTGACGCGCCCAAGATTTGCTGTTTTTTGTAGGGGGGGGGGCCAGGAACGCGTGGGCAAAACAAAATTAGAATCTGAAATGGAATGAGTGACTTTTTTGAGTGAGTGAGCGAGTTTATTATACAGCAAACAATTACAGTTCAACAATGCAGCATGTGCCCACATCCCACAAGTGCTTATGGCAACTACGACACCATACCAAAAAAAAAAGTAAAAAAAATGCAGAAAAATAATTAGCATAAACTTAAAATCATGAAAGTAAAAATAAAAATGTAAACACAAAAGTAGTCATGAAAGTGATGTACGTTCGAATTGTGCTTGAAAGCTTGACAAGGTAGGGAAAACTTAATGCAAAAGACAAAGTTCAGCCTAAAATTTTGAACCACTTTTCTGTATATCCTGTGTTTAGTAGTCAGTACTTAAAACAATGATTTTTGGAAAGGGTAAATGTCAACAATTTCTTTTCAGTTGTTGGTACAGTGTTGTAGAACTTGCTGCCAAGAAAATAGCTGCATTTACGCAATTTTTCCGTACTAACTATACGCTGAATAAAGTAATTGTTCCATTCACTCCTAAGTATGGGAGTTCGTTAGTAAACGAGTCGTCGCATGAGTGTTATAACTACGAAAACTTACTATAACACGATAAACATAATAAAACGGTGGACTGGCAGAATGCCAGAATACCTAGCTGTTGAAAAACAGGTATTGAATCTTCACGTTGTCTTTTGGATGTCATTACTATAACGGTCTTTTTTAGAAGTCCGAGGATTGTAGGAAGAAGGAGAGGAGGTCCTTTAAGTCCTCCGGAGCCCAGTACAGCAACCATTTTTACCAATTTCAATGAGTTTGACACGTTGAAAAAGCCAGGTTTCAGATTTAATACAATTGTAGTAAATATGTCTACTTTACCAAATTCTATTCTTAACTGCAGGTCTTGGGGCGCTTTCCCCCCGCCCCCCTCCCCCACTCTCCGCCCCTACTACTGCGCTACTAGTCCCAATCGTTCTTCCGTCGTTTATAGTGGTGACAATAAGGCCCAGAACTGATATAAACAAGTGTTCGTCAATGGCAATTTTCCACTTTAATATCACGTTGCCAAACGTTATCAGTGTCACCAGGAGGAAATAAAGCATACGTAGCGAAGCTTCTTTTCACTAGTTCCTGGTGTTCCATTCTCTAAAAATTGACACAGTTTCAGTTACGAGACCAGCTGAACCATATCAGAAGAAATTAAAGAGTCTCGGTTTCCAGGTAAATCACTAGATTCTAGCCCCTACCAGGCTTATCTCTCGATCAAAACCCTGGCCAAAAAACATTAGTACTGCTTATACGAGCTGGCCTGATGGAAAGATGTAAGCTGTAATTACAGTCATCATAGTCACTGGGCTATGATGGAGGGGGGGGGGGGGGGGCGAGACAGTTTAACCACGTGTCACATGGTCGAAATCTCGGGTTCAATCCCCGACTTTGGGTTCAAACGATGTCTCTGCATTAAGGTTAAGCCTAACCAAGGAACTGAAGCAAATGCTGAATACCTCGCCTAGTGCGCGTGGGTTAGGCTTCACCTTAGTACACAGACATCATCTGAATCCAGCCCATCGTTGACAACCCAACCGCTGTACATTCAGGAAGAGTTCTGGAAATATGCTTGTGTTCATGTCGATTGTGGCATGTAAAAGATCCTAGGAATTTTTTTCTAGCAGAATTGTCTCTCTCCGTCCCGACATAAATGTATACAGTACTCAGAAAGACATGTTAATCCGAGTGCTTCCATTTTTATTTGGGATGGACGGGGAGGGTTATTTATTTAAAGGAAGCGTCAAATTTGCATGAAGTGCCATTCTTTAGACGCTTTAATATAGGCCCTACGCAAATCTTTTCTAAATTAAAATTAAGTCTAAATTGCATTCATGGAGATAAGATTTAGATGCGAAGCCCGCTTTAAAATGTGCCGTCACCTCAACTATAGTTAAATACAGATGCAAACCTATTTACGTTGCCTTTTGGACTTATATGTCAGACTGCCTGAGCAGGGAATCGGGCCGTGTCAATATGGCTTAGCGGTAAGACCTCGGCCTTTGGTTTCAAAGGTCCTGGGTTCGATTCCCCGCTCAGGCAGTCTGACATATAAGTCCAAAATCCTGAAGATGTTCATCTTTAATATTCTTTACAAAACATGGAACAATTCGTCCATATTGGTGTAAAATTATCAGCATGTAATATTCTCATGATCAATACTCTTTAGACCGTTCTGCACCCAAGTGTATGCAAATAAATAACTATTACTATCTTGCATTTGCATTCATTTTGTATGCGTTCTTGTTCTTGTGTGAATTTTGTTTGCATGCTCCTGGCAGCCGAAGTTTTACTATCTGAGAATTTATTGATCAGATATCGGCTACTTATTGTCGACCTTGACTCGTTGAGGTACTAAAAATACAACAAGGAAAACGAAATTGAAAAATAAATAATTGCAAACTGTTGAAACAAAGCCAAGAGCAATAAATCGTTTACAAACCGCACGAATTGAAGATCTAAATCAGAACCAGAAAAGAAGAAATATAAACACAATCCACCCACCCGAAACATCGACTCATTTCGATTCGCATTTACGTTGTAGCGCGTTAACTTAAACGGAAAATAATTGGATTTACACTTTTCATGACAATGAACAGACCTTTTTATTATTTATTTAAATACAAGAAGAAGAATTTAACTCCTTGCATACAATATCATACACGGCGATAGCTGTGTATATATATATGATTGAAGTCCTCTCTCCAGCAAAATTAAAACTATTAATTTCTCAGTTTCTATTCAATATATTTCGACCAAACTTGGCCAGATAGTAGATAGCAACTTTTCCCAACTTTATACCAACTTTTATGCAGTTCCGTGCAAGAGTAAACGTAGGGAGCCACACGTAATATTTGAAAACTGTTCACATGTTGTTGTTCTTGTTCTAGTGTGACACAGTTTCAGAAAAAACTACTACACCTACCTAAAATCTAGATAGAATAAAAAAAAAGGTGCAATTGACGTATGCAGTTGGAACGGCAGACATACGAACAGAACACTACTAAAAAATCGGAATGCGTGGTGTACTGAACAATATCTACTATATTGCACATTATACTGAAAAAAAATTGTCGCGTAACTTTTGCTACTACGATACGGCAAATAAGCCAGAATCTTGTGTGCGATGATGCAATCACTGACCAGCTGTTTTCATCCGACGGTGATATGGGTTTTGTTACAGAAAAAACAAACTGAAAACTTCGTTGTTTTACAGTTTCTCGTCCCCTTTTTATTGTTCATCAGGCATTTACATTTAAAAAATCTTCGAACACCATATTTTTAGTAACTCAGCAGTTAATTTGGAGGAGAAATCGTATTGTGCTGAGGGTACGTGAGGCTGACTATACTTTAAATTTATTTACACTTTTTACAAAAGTTAAAATAATCACACGAAAATTGTGACAAAGTCCACGTTGAATATAACACTGCAATTTCATGTGGCCAGTTGTTAAGCTTTACTGCTTATTACGAATTTAAATAAATCTGAGAGTCAGAGGCCAGGAGGAATATCCCGCCCTTCCCTCCCTGGCCAGTCCGCTACTGTAAAAACAGGACCACATTCGGTTTGCTCACTCGTTCAATAAGAAACAACACCACAAATAAGCGTAATAAAATACTGTAATATATCGCACCGGAAAAATAGCGAGGCTAGCGCACTTATTAACACCAAAGTCTATACGAGCCTCGCATTCAATGTACCGTCCAGATTCCAGCATAATATTTCGGTGTACCATCCAGATTACTGCCAAAGGTAAGTGACGACTCACGTTGTATTGTTCTTCGTGATTAGAGAGGAGCCACCTCGATATCTATGTATAGCCTCTAACCGACCGCAATATTGAAGAGCTGACTTGTCGAAATGCGCAGTTACACGCCGTAATTTTTCGCACACCTTTACGCTGACGTTGGGCTGACGTCATCCACAGATCGCGTACTATCGGACGACGGTTTTTCGCTGATAGACCTCGTTAGAGGTTAGCATACTTCAAACGTCTTAGGTATATTCTGTAGAGCATAATAACTTTTGAGTTTCCGCACTGCAACTCACCCATCTACACACTACAAATCAGAATTGAATAAATATGTCTGGTTTTTGAAGAGATGTCGCTGAACAGATTTGTCTTCACCCGTTTTTTGTGCACAACCACATTAATTCAAGAGATGGAAACGAAGAAATCAAGGCTAGTAAGGAACAATCAAAAGAGCTAAAAACGTGTTGTTACCTAACACATTTGAGCTAACTTGGTAGTACCACGTATTTCTACGGGGGAAATATCACGACTCCACGTACCGTTATAAAAATATGTGTTACACCTACAGCTTTGAAACTTGTCATGGCTGTAAAACACATCATTGTGTCGAGATGTGACTAGAATTATGTAAGTCATACAAATAGTTTAGGAAAAAATTTTTTTTAACACATAAATATTTAATTAATAACGCTATTATTACATATTATAAAATTATAAAAACTTGAGTGTTCCATGGAAAACCATAATTGTAGTCGGTTATGTAAAGAGCTACCTAAGGAAGCGCCCTGCAAAAAAATCAAGATTTTCTGTCTAATAGTTTTGTGGAAAATGGTACCTAAAGTTAAAAAAAAAACCTAATTCTTGGCTACTTGCATTCAAAAATATTTAATAATATTGTCACTGGTACACAGCAGCCTATAAAAACGAATTTTTTAGTAAATTTAGAGGATTAAACAACGTAAAACGTTCATATTTATAAAGTAGATACTTCAGACTAATTTTCTTTAAATAAAAAAAAATTGCTTTTGTGTCCCCCCCCCCCTTACCAAGTTACCTTAAAGTTACTGTATTCTTATATGCTTCTTTATTTTTTTATTCTTGTCTTCTCACGACAAAACTATAGAATTTTATATCGGCGGTCGGAGCGGGCAAAAAAATTTGGAAATCAAAGTGGGATCCGTCAACTCAGTGAAGGTAAAGATCGCCTTGTACCATTCCAAAACCTAATTGGACTAATTATCCAATTTCCCGTCATTAAGACATCATTACGGTGTTCGAGAAGAACGACGAATGGTGACATTTATCCATCTGCAGAACAACTTGAGAAGCGATATTTACTATAGGATCTAAGGTTGGGGGAGGGGCGCTTTACGTCTCTAAGGGATAAAGAAGCCAATCGCAAAGGCGCGTATGTACGCTGTTACTGGACATCGTCTACTTTCATTGCAGGTGAAAAAATTTTAATATGACCTTCGTGGCCTAGTGGCTTAATGAGGTCAACGTCATTTGCAACATCCATGTAAACTTCCGTTCGCGTTTCTTTCTGAATGTGAGTGAATGTCAGTCGGGCACGTTTTGATATAAGGGTATTGGAAGTGATTTTTGTAGCATAGAAAAATCGTGCAGCATTAAATTTTCGATTTTTTTCTCTAGGTATTGAATTGTAACGGAATAAATAAAGTGGCATTTCTTATGGGCGGTGACGTATAAGCAAAATCTGTGACAGTTATTGTAGTCGCGGTGAACCTTGATGATTTTCGGTTCTGCCATCAAAAGTATTCCATCACTGTGACCAGTACGTGTAACCAGTGACTTTTAGTTAACTTTGAGAATACATATAAACTCATGAAAAGGTTAAGCCAATGAGTTAGGCTTTCGTTGGCAAAGGATTACTGCAAACCATAGGAGTTGATTGTGTTTGAATGGATAAGCAACTCCCAGCTCAAATGCATAGCCGAAGTGCGTAGTCTTCGATGGCAAGCGTGACTCACGAATGTACCCAGAATACAAAGCGCGTCTGCTACTTCCGCCTGACCAAGCCGCCATGAGGTATTCGTGGTTGATCAGCTCGTAGGCGGTGGAATTTTCTGTGAAATATGCTCTGTACTACATTGTTTATGATGTATCAAACGTAGGTAAGATAAGAGATTGTTATATTGCCAGGCGTTACGTGCCATTGTGTTTTGTAACAAAGTTTGACAGTCGAACGAAAGCTTAACGCCGATTGTTGGGGAAGTAAATATCGTATTTTTTTAACACGAGACGGGGTGCTTATGAATGCATGATATTTGCAAGAAAACCGGTGTATAATGAGTCATCTTCTTGTGACAACAGTAAATTTAAACAAGTTAAAATGTCGTAGCAGCAGAAAAATTGTATAAATTACTAAATCTAATTTAGTACCGCGTTATACTAGGCGTCGTCTGCTTTCTCCGCCATGTTGAAAGATGGTTTAGATGGATTAAACCTAGTGCGTTGGGTGTAAATTTCCGATCGCGCGGCCGCGAGTGCTGATTAGCGTGGCGGTACGTCCTTTGACGCCGCGCTCTTAAACTTCCGGTTTAGTCAAGTTGCTTATCCACCAAAACACAATCAACTCCTATGTGCAAACATTGTGCGAGTCTGGCTATGGCAAAATTTGAGCCTAATCAATGCATTTACTACGCAGCGTAAACTTTATTTCCACTCATCGATTACGTAAATCATCACCCAACAAACTAAACTACGGTTTTAAGCGTAACACAGTAACAGCCAGTGAAAACTTAAAAGGTCATACTTTCTCACAATATATCGAGCATCTTGCATGAAATAGCTTTTGCAACATTTATATAGGTTAGAGTGAATGTAGCAAAACCGTTTCTCACGAGGGGAAAAATAGAAAAATGATTGCCTTTGCAATATTAACTCGCGGTATGAAGTGCTGTTGTCATACTGAGCCATACAGGAAAGCCAACCGAAAGGAATGTACCTCCCTACTCTGACAGCACATAGTAGTTTTCCGTACAATTCCGACCGCAAACAGTTGTGTACCGTGTGCAACATATATTCATTGTTGGCTAGTGTTACTGAACATACCAAGCAGTGAACCCAACATTTCCACTGTCTGTACTTCACCGACCGTGGCTCACGTAATGAAAAGACAAGAGCTACAGCAGATACCAGTACAGCTGTACACTGCAAAAAGAAACAATAATCCAATTCCAGTATATACAAGATTGTCTACATATTAAGCGTTAATGTTAAGAAAATCGTGTGCGTACAGCAGTAATGAAAGCGGTCCTAATACAGAGTCTTGTGGTACATCATAATTAATTTTATTTTAACTTTACTGGAGCTCTTAAGAATGACTTTCCGTACCCTAGGATCACTGGGATCATATTCTATATTTTGCAAGCGTAAGTTGAACGGCAAGGAAGGGCTAGCATTCAACATGGACAGAAAATGTTTATTTATTTTGTGTCAGTTCCGCATCCGTTAGAATAGTCAAAAAGTGTGACCCCACCCCAATAAGTTATTGTACAACTGTTGTAGGAAAATGAGACTGAATCACCATTGATGAAGAAATGCACACGT
>JAHWFP010199843.1:0-10182 GCA_023313725.1 Lithobius niger
AAATGCAATGAATTAATAAA
Organism: Lithobius niger; assembly: GCA_023313725.1. Taxonomy (NCBI): domain Eukaryota; kingdom Metazoa; phylum Arthropoda; class Chilopoda; order Lithobiomorpha; family Lithobiidae; genus Lithobius; species Lithobius niger. Next base: position 21 of record JAHWFP010199843.1, read on the forward strand.
TCATTTTAATCGTAGAATTAAAGGTTAGCGAAGCAGCAGCATTCAACACTACCTTTTTATAACAAAACATAGACTAATACAATATAAGACATACAGACAGGAAAGTGCTCCGAACACGACTTAAATCCACAATATGCAACATAGGGGAAGCCGGGGCAAAGGGGATAACCGGGGCAAAGTGGATAATGGGCATTCAAGAAAACTACTACTGCTACAGGGCTGTTGATTTTTTAACAGCGTATGCATATAATGCATAAAGCAGTTATTGAAATACGGTCAGGGAGAAAAAGGGGCTTGCGTCGTGAGTTACTGTTTAATGACGTCACGTCCCATTCCAATCGTTTATTTGAACGGGTCATGCCTATTACCTTTAGCGTCTGGCCGGAAGTGACTGAAATATTAGTCGATTTTTCATCATTTCGATTAGAAGACGTGCCAGGAAATTGTAGGCGTTGTTATTGGAGAGTTTCTGGTTAAATTGTTTGCATATGAAGGGTTGTAGGTCCCTGACTAAAAAATTTTGTGAATTATGTTTCTGTATGAAAAAAAAATTGAACCGGAACTGGCCCAGCTTATTTCAGGTTTTGACAACATGCACGGAAAACGGAATTCTATCTGTTGTTGGGCTATTGGCGAACCACTGAAAAAATGGCGGATACTTAACGGTTCGCCCGGAAGGCCGTCCTAGGATTCTATGCGTATTGGCAATTCAGGTAGTTATGTGGCTCCTGCTAATCAGGTAATTATTGTATAATCGATTATTTAGTGTACAGTTTGTTGTAGTATCGACAAACGTGTGAGGCAACGGGATAGTGCATACTAAGTGCGGAGGCAACGAGATAGTGCATACTAGGTGCGTAGCTAACGGAATAAAGACGGAATTATAAATTCATTCCACGATCACTTTCGATAGTAAGATAAATAATAGAGGGAACAAGTTTACGTTAAGCGGCTTATGGGAAGAATAAGGGCTCCTCACCGATTGATCTCTCGTTGGGCTAGAAAGACGTAAAATGACCAACTCAACAATATTTTCCCATAAAGTTTTTGGGGGAAAGGCTTCGTTTGGCCGTCAGAAATTAATGAAAGCCGCACTCTTTGGCTGACGGACGAGAGGCAGTTTTCTTCCCATGTTTCCAGCTGATATTTTTTTCCAGCTGACAATTCAAATAGGTGGGTTGTTATTGTCAGTTTCGTGTGTGTTTTTTTTTTTATTGTCAGTTAGGTTAGGAACCGGCTTTGGCATTTCACTTGAAGTAATGAACTGATTGGGGTTGGCGTTTCACTTGCCGGACTTTCACCCAGTTTCATTCTTACCAGCGCGGCGCGGTGCTAACTTTGGCCCTTCACCACGGCCAAACGGTGCGTTTGCCGCAAAATGAAAGACGAAAACATTACTCAGCAGGTAATTCATAGTCCATTAAAGAAAAAAAAATTCGGACGAGAGCCAGTTTTCTTCCCATGTTCCCTTTACGCACATGGCCCGAAATTCGAAAAAAGAGAAAAAAACTACCTTTAATTTTCACGGAAGGCACTACAAATTGATCCCAAATTGCGGAAATTGTTTTCTTTTATTTAAAGAAAACTCAAAATAGCCACCAAGAAGTGAAAAAAATTTACTTGTGGATGATGACTGATTACAAAATTGCACTTCCTAGTGCAGTTTACAAAGTTATTACAGGCAAATACATATAAAGAAAGAAAATTTTAAACACCAAAAATGTAATAAAAAAAGTACAGAAAGTAAAAAAAAATACGGATATTAACTGAGACTTGGTCAATCTAAAAGTTTACATTTAAGTTCATTATATTTAGTTAATAGCAAAATATGTACAGAAAGTTTAGTCATAAGCTTAGGTAAAAAATAGTTTTTAGTTTTGGTACCATATAAGTTGTTCCATTTAGGCAATTTTAAATGTAAGTTTTTTGTCCGTTGTTTAATAATACTTTTTACATCCTGGCAATTTATAATGTTAAAAAAATTGTTTAAGTAGATCCGATAATCTCTGAGGTTTTTTATATTTAGTATCATGTTTTCTCTGTTCCTTTGTACTTTTAGTTGTTTTTTCAGCTTTAAATAAGATTTTAACAATTTTATTTTGTATTTTTTGTAGTTTGAAAATCAAATAATCTGGTGCAAAACCATAGATCTCAATGCCGTATAGTAGGTGTGGTACGATCCAAGCATTATACACAAGTTAATAATAATAATAATAATAAGTTTAACCACACAACAGTGGTTAGGAAAATGGAAGGGCAAATACAACCACTGACACCAGTCCTATTCTAACTTCCATATATAATGGGAAACTATTGCTGTCATCGCAACACTAACACTAATAAGTTCTACGTAAAAATTTGGCGAAAGACAGCGATTTTAACCCACGTCTGAAGGCAGCGACGGTGTTAGATGCAACAACCCCCTCAGTGAGGGAATTCCAAGCCGGCACAACCCGAAGAGAGAAAAAATATCTACGGCAGTCCAGGTTGGATCCCAAAAGACGTAGCTTAAGTGAGTGTCCCCTAGTCGATGCCACATTATTAAGCTCAAACAATGGGATATCCACGGTGACGAAACCCCTCAAAATTTTGAAAGTCAGGACCAAATCAGCAATTAATCTGCGAAGTTCCAATGGCTCCAGGGCGAGTTTCCTTAATCGTTCATTCGAAGGAAGCTTCCGTATAGTGGTAATACTTCTTGAGAACCTTCGCTGGACAGACTCCAGCCTGTCAATATCCATCAGCAAGTACGGGGACCACACTGGGCTGGCATACTCTATTCTATTTTTCTATTTTTAATACTTAAAAATGCTCTGATTGGTATAATTTGGGCATAATTGCTCTAAGTCTTTTAATAACATTCAGTATGTGTGAACTATGTTTCCATTTTTCATCTAGATGAAATCCTAAGTACTTAGATGTGAAAACTTGCTTAACGTTTTTACAGTTTATGCAGTTAGCTAAACAATTGTCGTGAAGCTTTATTTCAATGCTAGTGCTTTGACTCAAATGTGAAGATTTGATATCCATTTGTACAGTTTTGTCTTCACTAATAAAAACATTATTTATGCGACACCAGTGACAAATCTTATCAAATCTTAATTGTAACTTTTCCTTCATTGTGATGAAATCCTCATGAATTGAAAGAAGAAAAATATCATCAGCAAACAAAATTAGGCATTCATCATCAAAAATTTCGTTTAAATCGTTTATATAGAGAAGAAAGAGAATAGGACCAAGAATGGAACCTAGAGGCATACCATAAGTGCATTTGACTCCATCACTTAATTTGTCATGATTTTCACATAACTAAACCCGTCATTTAAGTAGTTCTTCATAATATTTAAAACTTTTCCTCGGATTCCAATACTTTTCATTTTATTGATTAGAATGTTTCTGTCAATGGTGTCAAAAGCTTTTTGTAAGTCGGTAAGAACGTGCCCACGAATTTCCTTTCATTTAATGCTTTTAAGATTTTTTCATTTAAATTAGTTAATGCATCAGTAGTTCCTTTTTTTTTTGTTGAAAACCAAACTGATTTGCATATAGGATATTGAACCTAACTAAAAATCTTTGAATAGCATTAGCAAAGAATTTTTCAATTATTTTATTTATAACTGGTTGAATGGCAATAGGGCGATAATTGTCAAGATTAGTCTTATCTCCTTTTTTATAAATAGGTCTAGTTATTTGAGTTTTTAATTGTGTAGGCCAAATTTCACTTTCAATGATCATATTAATTAAAGGGCAGGCAAATTTTGCAACATTATTAAGCTTCAGAATATGTTCCGTTTTAAATCCATCAGTACCGGTTGATTTTTTATTTATTTTTTAAGTTTTTAACTATTAAATTAACATCTAATTCTTCAGCAAATGGGATAGATATAGAGTTTGAGAGACGAATAACATTATGTTTGGGTCTGATTTGGCACCCTTTACATATCCACTTTGCCCCGGTACCTGGCCAAAGTGGATAAATGCATCTTTTTCACAAAACTGGATTTTAAAACTATTAATATTGTAACAATGCTATTAGTCAATTTTTTCCTAAAAAAAAAAATGTTTCTAAAATCAATACCAGTTTTCCTAGTTTTGTTAAGTCTAATAGTTCTGCCACAGCAGGCACTTCAACAAACTATATCCACTTTGCCCTGGCTTCCCTTACTATGGCGAGCACTCTATCAACTGCATTAACAATATGTTATGTTGGGATGTAAGTAGCGCATCATATGGATGTCATCGTGAATTGCATGACATTATTACGCTGTGGAAAACAAAACCATACAAAGAACTGATAACTTAGTTCATGTTCTTAGATCTGCAAATTAAGGGTCCATATCGTTTAATGAGTCACGTATGAGGGAACAAGCCTTGCTAAATTCTACCCTTAAGGCATTCTTAGCTGAGATTGCACAACCATAACTTAACAATACAAAGAACTGGTAATTTGTTTCCAATTCTTAGCACCGTAAAATTCCGGTCCACCACGGTAAATAAGTGACCTACACGAGCCTTGATAAATCCTCCTCTCAGGGCGTTCTTATAGCACACATTACATAGCCATTAATTACCAATGCAGAGGACTGATAATTTGTTTCCAGTTCTTAGCACCGTAAAATTACGGTACAAAACGTTTAAATATGAGCCACTTGCAACGAAACGAGTCTTGCTCAATCCTAGCCTCTGGCCGTTCTTAGCTGAGATTACAGAGAAATGTGATATAAAGATGGTCCAAAACCTCTAAAAAGCTTAATGGCAATTAACAGTTGTAGGATGTTCACGTTATCCTATAGGACAATGGTTCCCAACCTTTTCTGTAGTATTCCTCCCCATTGTAATTATGCAGTGGAACGGGGGGAGCGTGCAGTGGCGCCCCCCCCTCCCCCATTCGATGCATGTTTTTTACACTACGTTGACTCAGTGTTGCTACATTGGTAAAACAAATGTCTGTAGAATTTATGCGAAAATGTCTGTTGATTGTACAAAATATCTGTAGATATAAAAAATAATTTAAACTTTTCCCTTCCTCAAACAATTTAACTTCTTTTGTCATGCATTTTTAAAAATAAAAAGTTCACCACTGATCTTTATACTACGGCGCCAGCTGTGGCCCGTCTCATTGGTTGGGAAACGCGGCTATCGGACGTCCCGCATACTAGAGTTTGTTCCACATTATGTTTTCAGAAAACTGACTGGATGACGACTCGTTTCCTTGCACTAAGAGTGCAAAAACATGTGGATATTACACTTGTAGACTCAACAAAGTTACTGTAAATAGTTTACGAATGGATATTTACGGATTTTTTGCACTTGTAGTGGAAGAAAACGTGGCGTCATACAGTCAGTTTTCTGAAAACATAATGTGGAACAAAGTATACTTGGAGACGTCGTAGTGCCATGCGGATTAGCACGATTGGTAACCAAGCTTAAAATGTCCATTTCCGCCTAATTACTCCAACTAAAGTGTTAAATTTCACGTCTAGCCTAACTGTTAACAATATTCCCTTTTTATACCTATTTCCGTAATCAGTTTACCGACGGAACATTTGAGTAAAGGATTCATCTTTTAACAGTGGCTGTCTATCAGTCAACTACAACACTCAATCAATAAACTGGTCCACGGATTAAATTTCGCCTTTAGTCTATTCGATAATTAATTTCGACCGAGAAACTCAGCTGGAGCCTGTAATCAGGGTCTGCCCCAATAGCGTTATTTGGTAAACCGATAGGCGTAGTATGCGGGATGTTAAGCATTTGAGTGTTGATCAGAAGGTCACCAACCTACGAGGGGAAGCAACTTGCTTTTTTGCTTCCACTTTAGAAATAACGCAAACAGATTAATAATGTAACCAAACCAAAATCCACAAGTGGTAAAGCACTGCGCCAAGTTACTAAATGCTTTGGCCGTTGCAAGTGGTGATATCAAAACGCAGAGCTATTTCCCCAGGTTCAATGAAAACTTAAATAACAGAACGAAACTTGACGAATTACCTTTTCGTTTTGTTTTTTAAAATTCTTTCCATTTGTTAGCTTTTTAAGGATAAAGTTTTGGAAATTATGTATGCAGTAACAAGTAATGTTTAATGTTTATTTTCTGTTTTCGAATTAGAAATCGCAGTGAATTTTCATGATTGGTTTTGTCGCTGTGTTTGATATGACTGGGCAAGAAAAAGAAGGGTAAGGGGTGTTACAGCTGTTGCTTTGAAAGGGAGGCAGTTGATTGCTGAAAGTGGGGGAGCACAGTGAAAGAAGGAAGTTTGAAAAAATGAAAATGTAATTGGCCAATCCTTGTTCGGTTATTTAACTTTTCATTAAACTTGTCAAAATGACTTTGCATTCTGATGTCACCACTTTCAACAGCCAAAGTATTTGGTAACTTGGCGGAGTTATTCACCACTTGTGCACGGTTTTTGGTTTGAAATCACCTTTTTTTTTAAATATTTAGATTTGAGTTTTGCTTGTTCAATTCATTTCTTGAAGCCTTAAGTCAGTTGAAGCTAGAGCGTCATAAAGGAAAACTAGTAAGACTCGACGGAGTTTAATACTCGTCCTGGCCAATGTGGCTAATTGTGGAACGACTATTTGTAGCTATTTCCCATGTCACCGTCGTTAAAATTACGTATTGCCATTTTGTCTCGGCATTTAGTGCGTTATTTTGGCAGTAGTAAACTACCATTTATTTTCATCATGAGATACTCGGGACTCCATCCTGCTACTTTCTTGAGTATGTAACCGTTTCCCCACTATTTAAATTTTACTCACTCCTTTAAGAGGCCCAACCATTTTCAATTGGTGATCTCTTTACCAGTTTTTGTCTGTATTTAATTGTTTTTAAATTCAATTCATATCAGTCCTTTGTGAAACCGAACCATTCTTAACTTGGCGGAACCTTTATCAGTTTTTTGTTAGTTTTATTTTGACATTTTGTTTATTTTTTGTGAATTGGGCATTATACAATTTCTTTGGCAACGCTATTTAGATTTGTGACTACAAACTAGTGTGTATCTAAATAGGCGCGTCAGTACACATGTTGTCATTGTCAACACTTTGGCCGTCCAATGAGAGACGATACCGACAACACTAACAATGGTGTATAACAAGTCTTTCGTACACCCGTTGCACCCGCAGGCTACACAACAACAAAATGGACTGTATCAGGTCTCGCTGCAGTTGTAGTTTTAGTTCCGTGGAATAACTCGTTCCCGTTTGATCAGCACATGTGATCAATCGTCCTTGGAAATTAATATGGAGTAAAAAGGTTAACAGAATTTCACGAAAGTAGCGGTTTTAAAGAACAATTATCTCAATATTAGACCATTCCCAACTCTTCCAACAAGCGTTTGTTTTCATCATGGCTCCATCCTGCTACTTTTTGGAAGTTTTCGTTGCATTATTATTTACGCCCAGATGCCTGAAATCACCAGTTGGGTCCATCGGCTAAAAAGACACGCTGCTAACGATCGCCGCCTTTGGCCTATAACAGTGGTAACATTACAATGGAGTGCGATATCATGCGAACTTAACAGCGGCACACACTAGCATGTGTCTAGATAAGTGTTGCACTTTCTACCAGAAACGGCAATGATATCACTTAACAATGTGAATATCTTATTTCTGATGGATCCACCTACGACTTTTAGAAAAGTCCGAGTTCCACGATGGTGATGATGCGTAATTTGGAAAAGTGGGGTAATCCATGCTCAACCTTGTAGCTACAAATTTTGGTGCATTGTTCACAAATTTGCAGCCAGTTTATAAATTTTAAAAAATCGACCGTTGACGTGTATCTAGGCAACCTGGAGCAGCATCAAAAGCTGCTTAATGCTACAAACAACCGAACGCGATTTTATTGTTGAACGTCCCAGTTTCTTTGTGAAATACTGTCAGCAGACCACAAGGAAGTGGTAGTCTTAGGTGCTTTCTGCAGACATTTCCTGGTAAAACAATAAATAAAATAAAAAATTATTTCTGCGTTTGTGTTTTCAATCTGTTTCGAATGAATGTTTGTGTTGATTTTATGCGTGTATCTTTAATTTGTCAAATTTATAGGCGGTTTGTTGTTTATGGGGATTGTTTTGTCTGTGTTTGTAGGTTTACGTTTTAATTCTGCCTCTTGCGAGTATCTGTGTGCATGTTTTATGTGTATATGTTTAATTTGTGAAGTATTCAACCGTTTTGTTTGTTATGGTTAGTGGTATGCATGTATACGTGAGCATTAAGGTTGGTAAGACAAGACCTAATCCATCGCTCCCTGGAAGTGCAATTCAAATTATATTTCGTTTCGTTCTAGTGAACTCTACGGAGCCCTGTAGAGGACATACCAAAAAAAATTAGGTTTGTTATCTCGACATAACCAATTCGTTACATCGAGATAACAAACTATATTACTACTTCCGTTACTACTTCCGGTACTACTCCGTTACTACTTCCCGTAAGACCGCAGAAACGGAATTTCGTTAGCCTATGTCGAGATAACTCGACATAACGAATTTCCGTTTCTGCGATCTTACAGGAAGTAGTAACGGAAGTAGTACCGGAAGTAGTAACGGAAGTAGTAATATAGTTTGTTATCTTGAGATAACGAATTGCTTATGTCGAGATAACAAACCTAATTTTTTTTTTCGTATGTCCTCTACAGGGCTCCGTAGAACTCTGCTGTCCCAACAGTAACGTTCATTTACCAAGCTATGTGCAGGTGTCAATGACGTTGTTCGGTAAAATTGCGTTATCGTGCCAGTCCGTTACACCACGAACAATTTTCCAAGTCGCTCCAGAACTGCTGTTGTTGACTGTTACGTTGTGAATAGGCAGTCAAAAATCGAAACCTTTGGGAAATTTGATTTGTAGTTAATTGGCCCTATAATTATGTCTAAATTATTTACCATTCAATGGTCTCCTAAATTTAAATTTCTTTTCCCCTTTCTGAACCTTTGAGGTTATTTTTTGTTAGAATAAAGCGCGTACCTGGTCAAGTCTAGCACCTTGGTCGCTATTATACTAGGGTGCACAAAAGAATACCCTGCTCATAGAAATTTCTAACGTCCGCATTAATTAACATGGGCCAATGCGGTTTGAACTGTCTTCTAGAAAAATTCAAAAAAAAATATTTTAGGTTATAATGCGAGCACGGAAATATTCTCATGTCTCATGTAGGAGCATTATTTAAATTTTGACGAAAAATATGTAGCCCTATACAAAATGTGTAGGATTATAGGGATACAATGATCATAAATATCAATAGCTTTTTTTTATTAAATAACGTAGGCCCATTGGGGTTTTCACAGGCGTGTAAAACAACTCAAAAAGTAGGCGCTAATAAACTTCGACATGGGCACAGTTTGTGACCCGAAGACTGTCTAATCGGAATTCAACTTTGTGCCAAATATTTTGTAGCACATTAGCATTGCAATAATACACCTACAGGAAACGTGAGAGCACTCGCAGTAGCGCTACAAGACCTTTTTTGAGAATTGATTTACACGCCTGTGCAAAGCGCATGGGCATACGTTTAATAAAAAATATATTGATGTTTATGATGAGGATATTCTTTTGTCTAGACCTAGACATTTTTGTTCAGGCCCAAACGTTTTTTTTTCGAAATTGCAATAATGTGCCTGCACGAGACGTGAAAGTTCTACAGCGCTCGCATCACCGCCTAAAAAAACCTTTTGAGTTTTTCTCCAATACATTTCAAACCGCATTGGCCTACGTTAATTGATACGGACATTATAAATTTTTTGTGATCGGGGTTTTCTTTTGTGGACACCCTGTAGCCTACTACCAATCCCCCTACTTTCCCGTGATACGTACGATTGTTACATCTTCATGCATAATTATTACTTTGTGATCTTCAGACTAACTCCAAATTGCAACTTTAACAAAATTCCGTGAGGTCAATATCAGTTTCCAAAATGTCGTTACGTGGAAGTCGCGTTTGTTGAAGGCAGAGCAGACGACCTTGCGTCCCCCCCCCCCCGCCCCCCGTGGGGGTTAGTTCATTTCTGGTCGTATGCCAAAAAATCGCTGACTTAGATTCAATTCCCTTTTACGATTATCGTGTGTCGCTATCTCTCACCCAACAAACCCCCTTGCCCCTTCCCCCGTTGGAATAGGGGCTTGGAATGCCACCAGTTATAAAATAGGGCTTAAAAGCCCTTTCGTG
>JAHWFP010199845.1:0-36334 GCA_023313725.1 Lithobius niger
GGGAGATATGGTGTTTGGAGTTTATTGGTATTCCAAGACTTGAAAGAAACGTCGTGTTTGCCTGAAGTTAAAGCATATTATACCACGCTTAAAAAAAAACTCGTGCCATATAACAAAACAATGATCTTTCTAGCATACAACCTCAATCTTTGGCAAGTGAACGCCAATAATCACCCCAATTTGGGCCGATATGAAACCGAAAAAGAAGGGAGGATGCATGGTTAAAAAAAGATAGTTCGGAAGGAACAGGACTAGAAAAAAAAATTAGCTAAAGGGTAATGATATGTGATAACACGGATCTGTACCATCGATGAGTAAAGAGGTTTCTCTGAAAGTTTGGAAGATATCAGCCAGAAGATAAACATCGACCATCTGTTATATTGCACGTCTGTCGCGCACGTCATACGATTTAAACACCTTTTCCTTTAACAAATTCCATACCAACATAGCAGGTTTATACCCTTCATCTGAGATATCTTGCTGGAGAGAAGAACATCTTTTTGGTGGGCAATTTCCATTCGTCAAACACGTTTATTGACTGGACGTACTCGTATGGATAGGAACCTTTCGACATCAATACTCCCGAAATTAAGTGCTTATCTGCTTCGGGTTCAACTCAAGTCTAGGCAGTTTTAGTGATGTGGTAGGCTCTCTATTTCTTATGGTTTTTATCCTAAGTTTCCAGGAACGAAAACTCAAAAGTGAAACTGTTTGAAAATCGCAGTCTCACCGGAAATAAATCACCGTTTCCCTCTAGAAAATTATCGCGTGGTGGTCATGCTTAAGAAATGTTCACTATTTCTAGCAATGATATCGACTCCGCACAGGAATACTTCCACCTCTGAAATGAGGAAATCCATATCGAAACCTTCCCAGATAAATGAAATAGCAGTTGCATTTCTAGCATCAAGATTACACTGCACATGCGAAGCACCTACGAACCTTTCTGTTAAGGTGCAGTAGTCTCTCACTTTATCTCCGTTGATTATTGTGGTTTTGCTGCAGTAGACACAAGTATCGGCAAATGAAAATCTAATTTCGTGTTATGGACTCCATTTCAGGGATTTCGGTAAACATACTAGATCTACAAATTTATCCATTTCAGTATTACACATCTATAAAATGTGTCCACCGTGTTCATGTCAAGATAGAATTTTTGGCTCACGGTGTTGTTTTCTGGACCTATTACCATGTACACAAAACCAGTAGAGGAATGCATAATGACTTTAGTAGATAAACTCGATTTTGGATTCGAACAAAGAGTATGTATGGGTCGAAACATGCATAAAAAAATAGGCTCAAATCACCTACTAACGGTGATTGCACGTCTGTCGCAATGGAATTTTAGAGTGTTTGAGACGAGTAGTAAGAAGGTAGGTACAGTCCCGTTCAAAAGTAAATGTCCAAGCCTATACTAAATTTAAACAATAGCCTCTCGCTCTTCAAGAATGACTGGAATGTACGCAGCTGCATACTGGAGCGTGGTATTGTTGCCGTGAGCGTCGTGTATGGCGCACCACACCCATCAAATAAGCAAAGAAATGGTTTGTGAATTAACGTCAGGTTGTTGTTAATTTATAAAATATGAATGATCAACGATTTTTGTTGTCTTTACATGATACTCATCATATTTCGTTTGAAGAATGTCTCTAACTTGTTTAGCTTGTTGCTACTCATTTATTTACTTAAAATCAGCTAACCTACACGACTTTTATTTCATTATGGCCAGATCATCGTGGCAAGTTCTAAGCGATTCCCGCCAGTAATTTTTCCTGGTTGAAATTGTGATATCAACTGCTTAGAACATTTCACAGATTAATTATTTAAAGAAAAATGCGAAGAGTGAAAATTTCTTACGGCCTAATTTTAATTTTTTCAATAAAAAAAACAGTAAATCAGGAGATAAGCGGTTAACGAAGCAAACAGTCTATTAAAGACTGGTCTTTTGAGGATACGAGATGACTAAGCTGAGAAAGAGAGAAAAAAAATTGGCTCGGCTGGCAATGAGAAAGAAAGAATTTTCATTTAATGCCTAAAGCAGTAATCCAGGAAATTAAATCTGCGACATTACAACTTCAAGCGGCAAAAACTTGGGTTAGTTTCTTTAAACATTTTTATGTCGGGCAAAGATCAAACATTTAAAAAAAAATTACTGATTCATTGTAAGTGTTCATTCATCCAAAAAACTGGCCCAAAAAATGTATGTTTGCGCTGCGCTGGATACGACATTATGTATTCCAAGTGTGATTATTGGCACTGATTCATTCCTGTCTATTGTATTATTATAATGGAAGACGGCACCTCTCTGTCTTCTTTAAACTCAGCATTATAATGTATTATTTTCGCCATGCCTTTACCGAACTCCAATTCTGCAAAAGGCCAGATTCAACGAGATTATACTATGGGTAATGATTTTTCAACCAGGTTAACTATATATAACAATTGAAGAGCACGATGGAACCAACATTATGGACTGCTCTGGGCAAATTTATTTAACTTTCAGCACTGACCAAGACGCTTTATTTTCGAGAAATTAGACTAGTAGCCCCTAGCTAGAAGATCCTAATCTCACTTACACCAATGTTTAACCAAAAAAGGTTATACTGGGTCAATAGGAGTCATTTTATGCCACAGAAACGAAATTAGCCTTCATAATGTTAGCACCATTGTGTTTATTCATTTTGATGCTAATTCAGGCTACTTATATCTAGCTGTGGCATGAATTTCACTATTTTGTAACGCGTTATAATTATTTCTTAGATGTCTTTAAACATGAAACTCTTTTGTTGAGTATTAAAAACAAAGACTTGTCCATGAGATCGCCACGCCGCCATTCACCTTTATTTTTTTTTTTTAGCTCTTAAGTAATATCTGCTTGGTTCCTCCTTGCTATGTTTTTCTATTGCTTATGTCTAGCTTTTCAGCTGTGCGCCTTTTTCTTGGCCAAAATGAGCTTAGATTTGACAGTTTAGACACAAATAACCAACGTGTTGACGTGCCCTTCCCTTCCTTCCCTCCGTACAACTGGGTAGAAAGCATAATATTATCGTTGAATCCTGGAGAGGCGACGGACATTAGCCTGCCTGTGACTTAATAAGAGAATAAGAAATGGGTCCACGAAAAACACGCACAAATAAACCTGATTAACACTTTTTGTAATTCTTATTTATTTACTTGGCGAGACTTTTATAATGACTGAAGAGAGAAAAAATAACCAGGAAATCGCATGCATGGGGGAAACATGCCTCTGCAGTAAATTTCATACGCAGGGGGGGGGGGGGGAAGGGACGGGTGTGATCTTAACACACCATTAGGATATTATTAGTTAAAGATGCTATAGAAAGGTTCAAATTCACGTTTTCTATATTGTGAAGGGGATATTTTTTCCCGGGATATGTTTTCCAGGGGACATTTTATCCTGTATTAATACTGGAATATTTTTTCCGGGGCTATGTTTATCGCTTATGCCCCCTCCCCCTCCCTCCAACTACTTGCTATAGCATATCAGCAAAAACACCACCAATATAATATTGGCTCAGCAAAGTCGACCATTAACTACGTAACCAACGAAATAAATATTGCTCGGTACAATTCTCCAGTAATCCCCTCAATCAACTAAGTGTTCCGTGATACAGAACACTTTGGGCTGTATTAGTGTAGCTTAGTAGTAACAGATTTGATCTCTGAATGGAAAATTCATCGCTTCCAATACACCTAATCATTCCATCGTGCAAGCAGTAATTAGATTCTTCCCCCTTCCCCCACCCCCACCCCAAGGAAAAACGATAATACGTAATTAACAGCAATGGAGCTACTGTAAAAAAGACAAATAATACCGGATGCTACGACGGGTTCATATTTACTTAATAATGACAAGCATGTAATTTTTAACACTCCTATTTTCACCACAGAGTCTACATTTTCTTGCTAAGAAACGTCAAATGTTTGATTTACATCTCAGAACCTACTGAAAAAGAAACAGAATTTCTTTGAAAGCGATTCAAACAAAAGTTAAATGGACTGTCGAACTCTATAGATTAGCTCTGTTCTCCTGAAGAGTCTATCTTGATTCAAACAAAGCGCTCTAGCTCTAGATGCAGCACGCGGTTCTACGACGGGAGTTTATTTCAAACTATTTTACAAGTTAATTTAAGAGCTTGACGGCGAACCATGGATTCTTGCAGCGGCGTACAACAATGCCCGCTATAACGAGCAAAGCACCTGCTAATCATACAGCAGCTATAACACAAGCCATTGTTGTCGATAGCATGGACGTGGACATTTACTTTTGAACGGGACTGTACTTATGCTCTGTCGAGTCTCACACAGTTACTTTTAAGCTTGACCATCGAATATTCCTTAGCAAGAGTTGCCAAGCAGTAATCACAGTAGAATTTCGACGAGCTCCAACACCTCGAAAATGAAGCAACATAACAAAATTGGAGATACTACAGTAATGTGTATTTCATTCATCGTCCGCAAGTAGGTATGTACAAGTCGATAACTACTCTTATCATATTTTTAATAACTGGTAGTGGATTGTAATCCTAACGAATCCTTGTACAAAATGACGTTAATAGCTAGGTTTTTTACTTGTTCATTTGTTCGATATCATTTAAAGTCACTGGGAATTTTACATGGAATGATCTACTGAATTCAAAAATGGTTCGTAATATTTGACGTCAGTTTGTAACAGGTTATTTTCTGACTAAAACTGAATACAGAAATCATTTACGTCAGAATGATTCATATTAACAATAGTTTCACTCGTAAAGCCTATAGCAAGGATATGAATGAACTATGAAAAAATATTGATTTCTGCAACTTTTACTAATACAGCGAACAGTCGTGAGATGACCCAGCCACTGCTTTTTTCTGCGAAAGTTTCGATGGATCCTTGAATTTTTAAGTAAGCTTTAGATAAGATTTCTGACACTTTGGATTCATTGTATATGGGAAAAAGAAGGACCAGAAATCGAATCTTACGATACTAGAAATCCCGGATAAAGTTAATGGCTAATCATAACTGAATTTTACAATTTGTCAGTTGATCGAAGCAAGAACGAGTAAAAAATTCGAGTTGACCATTTAGTAGGTGTAGCAAATGAAATGGGTAACATGGTCGATTTCCCTGATGTATTCTCGGAGCATATCATCATACACTTAAATGCTTCGCATCTCACCTTCTGTAATTTTGTTTTTCATTTCGTATTTGAAGGTTGCACATTTATGTCAAAGATCCGATAAATTTTTGGAAAGATGACCGAGCCGATCACACTGCCTTTAAACACTTTTTCATAGTACGTGCAGGTATTTTGAAATCATTTTCTTTTTTCAGAAAGAAATATAATTTTCTTTCTTTTTATTATATACGAAAACATTGTACACAGAAAGCCTTAAAAACGTCTAAAACGAGCTCGATTTTTTAAAACCATGATTGAATCTGGACTGAAACTCGAATGAGGAGCTCCCCATTCATAAGAAAAGAATTACCCACGATGCATCATAAAACGACATAAAATCTATAAATAGCACCAGGAAATTCCCCGCCCTCTTTGGACATGATTGGCACTCGAATAGGACATTCCCCACTCTCAGTGATTGGATTGGCTATTGAGGTGAGTTTTTCCCATGACATCAAGGTTTGCTTCAGCAGCGTATTCCCCACTCTCTGTGACTTTGTTGGCTCTAGAGCTGGGTTTCCTCCCGGCATCATTTCTATAAATAGCATGGTATTCCCTAGGTTCCCTATTTTCCATGAACAGGATTTGATCTCGTGTAGGAAATTCATCACTATCTGTGGCTGTCGAGCCAACAGGGATTCCTCTGCCCTCCCTATACAGGGTTCAGCACGAATGGATGAAACCAGTCCAGGAGCCACTCCTGCTCAAGTGAGCTTTGACATGACTCAGGGGAAAGGTGGAATAATCCTCTTCTGAAATTAATCTTGGCGTAATTCCGGGGGAATCCAACTCTGGTAAACCTCGACTCACTGCAACGTAATTCAAGGACATCACTCGAATAAACCATAACAGCATTCAGGTAAAACCTTTATGTCACTATAAACCTGGACATCATCCCAATACATATCGATGTTCCTCGTGTAAACCTTGACGTAATTTCTGGTCACTCCTGCAAACCCTGACGTCAATCCAGTAAACTTTGACATCAGAACCCCCTACACACAAGAATTCAAATCTCGTAGCAAAAGCCACTGCCAGTTAGCAAAAGCACTTGATTTAAGAAAACATAATCACTCGTTACACTTGATTAGGAGGTAGCGTGGTACACTTTCTGCAGCTAGCAGAAGGCAGGGAGATACCTTTTGCTATCGGTTCTGTCTGTCAGTGAGCCCAGACCCATCTCACATTTTCCTCTACTGCACTCAATTAAGCCTTGACGTAACTGCAGTAAATTTTGATATCATGCCAGTACATCTCGCTATCCTTCGAATAAACCTTGACATCATTCCGATAAATCAGCTAACCTTGGCATCACTCCGATAAACCTAGACATCAATCGTGTAAACCTTGATGTCACTCCAGTAAACCATATGACGTCACTTCTGGGCGAGTAAGTGACTCAATATCGCATTTACCCATTACTCACAGCTTACCTTAAGACAGCATAAATTAGGAAAATAATTACTATGCAGCATCCTACGATGCATAGGAAAGGAATAATTATTCCGCATGTTATCACGATTGCTCCTATAATATATTTTGTAACGTCCTCTGAAAAAAAAAACGAAAAGTTTCATAAGATTTAGATACGAATATTTAAGTGAATATTTCTGAATAATATTCAAACAAATGAATATACGAGAAGTATATACGAGAATATAATGAAGTACGAGAGGAGTTTAAGCTGAAGACCAACTTGTCCGAAATGCTCAATGAAATAAAATGCCAAACGACAGTATTTCAGCCCTTAATCGATACAGCCCCTTAACCAGGATCTCTACAATAAAAGAATAACTATTTACAATTATTAAAACGAACACTTAATTTCGATTTAAAGCCACCAAAATATTTATATTTAAACATTCTTTACCTACGTTACAACAGGTCTTCAGAGACCTGAAACAACATGAAAAATTATTCCCAGTAGTCAGCATCGTTGTCTACTAGCCACGTAAACACCGGATCCAATCCCACGTCCGACTTAGAAGCAAAAATAGTGTAAAATTCGTCTGATGATGCGAAAAATATATGAAAAAGTTGTCTAAATTCAAATCGAATTTTACTTTGTGTTTGTAATGATTGTAAATCAGAGCTGTCAAACGTTTCACCTGCGAGCCACATGCAGCTCCTCCTCTTCCTCCCCGAATCGTTACTTTGTGGCCCGCGCGTACTGCTCAAAATATTGTCAATTCGGCCCCTTACTCCTACTGAGTGAACGGTGTTTCAACGCAACACGATCTTTAGGAAAATCTGGCCGTTTAATATTATTTAAAATAAAAACTGACGTATTCATTAGTTACAGGAAAGACATTTAAAAAAATATAGCTGGTGTGCATCAAGATGCGTAGGTAATAGCAACAATTTTGGAAAAGTATGGCTATAAGATATTTATGACCGTACTTTATTTTTTCACCTAGTCTGCTATCTTTTTCTTTCGGTTCATTGTTGCAAAGGTAAAGGCTGTGTCAAGTTTTGGCTGCTTGTTTAATGTTGCGTGTTAATGTTAAGTAATTGTAGGTTACTTGGTTATTGTTTTGTATTCGGCTGCGTGAAACTGTGTAAGATGCAACCGGACTTGGGTTTTGTGATTGTGTTCAATGATTCCGATTATGAATGACTTACGCAAATAAGCTTGGACTCTGTTAAGGTAAGTAACGGGAAGGACGAACAAGCCAACCGTTTTGGAAAGTTCAGTTCTGGTGAACGACTACAAGGTTAAAAGTTCAGTGTTAGTAGTTAGTTCAGTGAAAACTCTTTCCGCATACTATTGTTTGCAAAAATTAAATCCTTGATAGTTGCTGGTGCAGCAACTGTAAATAAAAGCTATCTCAACCATTTTCCAAGCATGAGGTGGCTTTAATTTGTAGCAAGGCATTTCATTACCGTACAAGATATAAGTTTTAGTTACGCAGTCTTTTTCATTAATTGTTCGCTTTATGCCTTGAAAACTGCAGTGCAATAGTTAAATAATACTCATTTACGAAATCAACTTAAAAAGTGGGCCATTGTTTAGTGTGAATTAAGTTTTATTGCTGTATTTTAAAGGGTTTTAATCTTGAACGAAAGGTTCGTAGACATCCGCCCTCATGTCAGCCCCCTTGTTTCACAAGCTCTTCGACTGATTCATTCTGAACTAAGTCCAGTTATGTGAATGATAAGCTATTGTTGTTACGTACGTAATGTTCCAAATTACGAAGCTGGAATAATTAGGTTTAAGGTGGCAGGGCTGGTGACCCAGTAGGGTTATGCTCGTTAAGAAATGAAATCAAATCAAATCGAAATAAGGTGGGTGACTTCCTGGGAATACGGGTGCTGCAGACATAGGACCTTAGGCTTATTCGGGCAGATGACCCGGAAGGATGTTAACGCTCGCTAAAAATCTTTGAAACCTTTGAAATCGGGTTATCAGACTGACAAATTGTTTAAAAGTTATTCGGAATATCCTTAGCAGCTAAACCATCATTTAAAAGGAGTACGATGTGGGATATGTCGTACGACTTTCAAACAATGAAAATTGCAAAAGTATGGTAGTAACTAATTAAATTAACTGACCAAAACACGGCTACGCCGTTTATGAAAAATAAAGCATTAGAGCTCGTATCCTTATGGAACTCACATCTGTGAAAGCACACAAATAAAAACTTATTAGGGTTCACTCAAACGAAATAAGGTGTTCTATAATTTAGACTAATTCCAGGGAACAGGGATTGTTTTTATTCCTTAGTAATATCAGAAAGCGAACGCAATTTGTGTTTAAATTGGGCCATGTCAGTGAGTGAGTGTGTGGGTGTGTTTAATTTGTGTATCATGCAGACGTTTTATAATTTGGGGATTTGTTTTGTTTTGGTTTGTTCCATTGAATTGGAGCTCAAATTATAGCTAGCTTCGTTCAATTGAACTCTAATCTGTTTTTATTTGTGTGCTTTCACAGCTGTGAGTTCCATAAGGGGACGAATTCTAATGGTTTTTTTTCTAAACGGTAAATCCATTTTTGTTCAGTTAATTTGTTGGCTTTTTTTGCTTCCTTTTGACTGCATTGGTGTGGCATGCTTTATCATGTGACATCCAGTTTCAGCGCAATTTTGTTTGTAAACAAATGAGCATTAGAATTGCATATTTATGTCCATGCTCGGTCCATGCTATGGCACATGTCTATTACTTGACGGTATCACAATAGCGTGTGTCTAGATTTAGCGTGATCTGCTCGCAGTTGAGTGCTAGTTGATTCCTCATTGTTGAAAGGAGTTGTACTAACCGCGGAAAACAATCGAGGACAAGAATTTCGAGACAATTCACCTGGCCACCCGAAGCCCCATTGAGGAACTTATCACCTAGTTTCGACGATCTCAGTACTAAACAACAATGCTTGTAACAATGCAACAAGCTTGATACCGTCATCCCAGGCCTGGAGGACTGAGATTTACATCCCAGGCCTGGAATACTGAGATCGACAAAGGGCCAACACGAGCACAACAAAGAACGAATAGTGCTGGCGTTATTTTGCTCAGAAGGCTTTACAATGCGCCTGTGCGTGCAATAATGTTTGCACAAAAAACGAATCCTAATGCGATTTTCTCCTTTAGCGAACAACGACGATGTTTGCATTAATAATGACAGTGAATGCGCTTTTCAATTGTTACGCGCCTGGGTGATAAATAGGTTATTACCCGCTTTCCTCAAAGGGTTTCAAAGGGTTTAACGAGCGTTAACCACTCCTGGTTATCTGCCCGCTTTCCTCATACTGACCTTAACAATGGCTCGGTCCAGCCTGTGGGTTCTCGGAAAGCGGGTAAAACCGATGCTAAATACTTCATTCAGTCATGTCGGCCGCCCAATTTTGAGGCGTTAAGGCCTCAAGATTATAAACTTAGTGCACTAAGGTTTAAAACTGTAACATTTACGAGAAAACCAGGATCGTTTAACTTAGGTTCTCGACAACGATTTAATCTTTCTCTAGTCAACAATGTCAACTCGAACTAGATTAGAAAACAAAAACGAACTCGTTTGAAGGTTAAGGTAAGGTTTAATTGAAGGTAAATCCGAAGTCAAAACAGCAAAGGTAACTCAAACAGTTACAACTGCAATGTTAATATCCCCCCCGCCATAGTATCATCGTTACATCTTGTTCGAGGGAGCTGTAATCCGATCTTGTGCGCCTCGCCTACTGTTGACCCATTGTTACGTGTTGCAGCATTGAATTCTGGGGTCTCTACCCCTCATCCTGTACATTTTTAGAAAATTCTTGTGTGCAAACGCACTCTAATAAGCACAGCCTTCCGGCAGTTAGACCCCATCAAAAGGCTAGCCATGTTAGACCCAACCAGACATGTTCTGTTCTTGTTAATGCCTACGGATAGTACGAAACGTCTTTATAGGATTTTACAAACTGGGACAGCCCTTACAGCTAAGAAGTTTCTACCTCATTCCATCCTCGTTTTTGGAACATTATGTATGCAACAATAGCTTATCATTCACATAACCGGACTTTTAGTCAAACAGCGTGTGAAACAAGGTGGCTGACGCGAGGGCGGATTTCTACGAACCTTTCGTTCAAGATTGAAACCCTTTAAATCCCATAACAAACATGCATAAAATAAATAAAATCGGACCTCTGAGACTTTCATCACCATCGTCGTTATACGACTGATACTCCGATACCTCTTCTACGTATTCGGGGTAAATTTTGTGCTGATAACTGTAGTCTCTATAAACTCTTCTGCTTTGGTTCATGCATAACATTTGCTGCACTGCTGGAGGTTGGCAAGAACAAGTTTCGTTGGACACTTGCACACACTTGTGTCCATTTTTAGAACACTCGTTGTCAGTCTTGCAATATCCCAGCAAATCTTCATGATAAAAAAAACACAAAAAAGGAACATAAAAAACCATCAAGATTGTAATAAAAGTCAAGAGAAGTATAGAAAAAGTTTAAAAAATGGAGGTTTTCTATTCTGACGAGCAAATATACATGGTGTCCGTAAATTAATCTCCATAAAACATAGGAGAGGAAAAAAAAATGACAGCAATCATAATACGATTTTGTCCACTGGAAAGAACAACTCAAAAAGCTTTTACTCTACTTACTGCATGCAAAATATCTAGCCGATATTTAATTTTTCCATAAATGTTGTAGAGTATTTCGGACACGCAGCTCCGTTACATCAGAAGCCATGGTTTTGTTCAGTGCGTCCTTACAAACTCCGCAGATATAACTACAGGGGAAGACGGACTGAGAAGGGGAATGGGTTTAGCAAGCCTGGAAAATTGTCGTAACGAGTTTCACCGCAATACCCGCTTCCCCTATTTTGGACAGTTGCAAACTTTTGCAGCAATTTTCACATGCGTGTCATTTTTAACAGGCACGTGATTCAATTTGTACCCCCCCCTCCCTATTTTACACTAGAATTTTTCAGAGAAGAAATTTTTCCCACCAAATTCCTCCCCTCCCCCTACTTTTTGCAGACCTTTCGCCATCATTTTAAAACAAACATTTCTCAAATATTTATGTTTTGGCTTCAATTTTTTTCCTATCATTTTCCACAAACCTGTAATTTTTATCACCTCATTACGACGAAGTTACGCAGTTATTACAGGAATGATTTGTTCAAATCGTAACCTGTATTTAGCGCTTACTTCAACGATATTATAAATTATACTTCTCTGCCAAATAACTTGGTTTCTGGGACGGGTTGTCAATTGTTTCCCCCACCCCACGCTGTTAGGCCATAGTCTCAGACACAACAAATAAATAAACGAACATTGTCGCTTTGTATTATCTTACTCACTATCTATAGGCCCTCTCCCCACCAAACCCACCCACGCGGACTCCTTGTTGTCTCCTTGTTGTATACTGGTTAATCGGTTGTCTTCGATAAAGAACTCAAGAGTGCAACAAAAATTCCTAAAATGTAGCCAATGTTGATGTGTTTTTTTTTCTAAGTACCGAAATGTCTACCGTAATTTTGAATGTTTTTTTTTATACATAATGAACCGTGAATTACCTTGAGTATATCCCGCTTGCTAAAGGAGCGGGGTATAATCGACCTAGTGTAGTATTGTCGCCTGATTATACATTATGGTATAATCGGGGAGGTTTATATCCCGGGACCTTTTCGTTGTACACATGCGCAACTTGCCGAGCTAAGCTTAAAGTGATATACCTCCCAGCGCCATTTTCCTCGATCCTCCACATCAAGTACGGCCCCAAAGGTCTATTTACTTATTGTTATCTTTCCCTTGCTAAAGTCCGTTTTAAAATGTGGTGTCTAGGAGATTTCCTGTTGAATAATTGTTAACTTTATTTACTACGTCCCGCAGTAATGATGCATTGCGCGCTTACAATAATCATGACGTTTCATATCAGTGTGTACATGTACTAATTTTCTAATAATTACAATGAGACCAAAAATCTGAAAGACTGATGTGGTAAAAATAAAAAGTAACTATTCCAATAGATCGCCGAAGCAAAATAATAAGACACTAGCATCAAAAATTATAAATTGCGATTTTAAAATACGAGAATCATTCCAGTTTGTGACGACACAATTAATGCATTCACGCAGGCTTGTCTATTAGGCACAATGCCAACTGAGACAGTAGCTGCATTTTTCACTGCGATGAACACAGCTACTGTTTCAGTTGATCTAGACTATGATAAATGCACGGATGCTTTAAAACAGACACTAACTGCTAGTTAATGGCAGCGGCTTTTGATTCGTTTATGCACTGCCAGGAAAACTCGACGTATTCATTATGATTTTCATATTTTAACATCACTTTATAATTTTTTAGGCTATTATCTTATAATTTTTCTTCAACGAACTATAGTCATAAATAATCTTAACTTTTAACGTATTATTCTTTTAAATTTTTCATGTCATGGTAATTATTAGCAAACGATTAAAAATTAAAATAGAACACACAGAGAACCAGCTCTCGGCGGATTTCAGCAATGCGTGGTTGATGCGGCGTGTTTAACGTTAGGAAATCACCGATGCAGCATCACCTATGACTTCTCGTTGGAGACAAATAATTTATGAACTGATAAACTGATAATCTAATAAAAAGTAGCATTACGTTATAAATATTAACAATAACACAAAGAATGTTTAGTCCTTTTGTTATTATTTATTTTGAATTGGGATATACTCCAACAAAATGGCCCTCTAGCTTGTGAGGATAATACGGCTAAAAATGTTTTCGCACTCAGCCTATAACCTGACTAAAACTAACTCATGCTAATTAATTTGAAATTACCTCCCTTGCGCTACACGCTCGGGATATAATTGCAAAACAATTAGCAATCGTTAGTTTTAATGTCAGGTTAAAATAATAGTAGCCGTATTATCCATAAAAGCTCTAGGGCTAGTACTACTGAAAATACCACTGGCAATTAACCACACGTAGTACATATCATTTAATATTTTCATCCTGTTCCCTATATATTTTTTTGTAATGCAACATCGTATTCTCGCTGCAAATACTACTCGAGCCTAGTTTAAGTCTGCTATTGTTAGCAGAATTATCGCCTATTGGGGGATTCCCAGTGTAATTTTACCATTCGAGTCATTTCACATGAAAGAAACTGAAAATTCTCTGTTCATTATTACTTCCTACCTAGAAGCAAGATAAATGAGTTAGGATTTTCATAAGGATCAATGGATTAGCCATTCTACTTGAATAGTTGAGAAAAAGCGACTAACAGAAATTAAAATAGTCATCCAGGAATTTCAGACAATTTTCTACGTAACCCCATCCATACATGATGAAGTAAGCCTACGCAAGGAGTGTTCCTTTGAACCCAAGCACAGAGATGAAAGTACAACCGAGTATTTAGGGACTAAGCCTCCCTGCCTATAGTTTGTTCTGTATTCTGTTCGCAGGACTGTACAACGCCACGTTTCTTTACTCTATAAGAGCCATAAACTTGTAATACCCCACTCGGAAATTCTAGCGGTAACTGTGTAGACTCCACAAGTCTGATATCCACATGTTTTGCACTCGTAGTGCTAGTAAACGTGACGTCATGCAGTCAGTTTCCTGCAAACATAATGTGGAACAAACTATAAACACTGTACATCGAAACGTGCCACTGACATGACATGGGACTTTAAAAATCAGTTTAGAAGGGGTTAAAGGTAAGTAAATGATTGAAAAGTGTCCTAACTTATGACTATTTTAAACAGTTCAGCTCTTTGGAAATTTATCTTTCAACACTTACTTTCTTCCAAAGGTGACGAACATATCAGACCGAATAAGACAATCGCCAAAAACAGGCGCATCGGTGAGAATTCCTTGCGAATAAATACATGTAATTTTCCTTTGCTGAAGCACCACCAACTCGGGCATCAGGAGAAACAGTGATCTTACGATCTATAATGAGACAGCCTGGAATGAAAATAATAATTCTAATAATAAGTCACTGATGTAACTATTCATATAATAGAGACTTGTGTCGACCTATGATTAGCGTATAGGAGCTGTGAACATTTAAACTATAAATTTGTAGTTTCATGGGATCAGCTCCTCCTTATGCTATTTGTTCAGCCAATACTCAAAGGCAGGGCTACTGTTACGGAATCACGTACTGCGCAAATTATTAGAGAATCACGACTCCGGATGTAGCATGCAAGTATTGCAATTAGCTAATGTTGTTCTTCAGGTAATTATTAAAAACTGGTGAAGTTAAAAAAAAAGACTAAATAAACTTACCCACGTAGCCACGGTGGCTAAAAATTCTAAAATGTTATACTATTAAGTATTCATTACATACGATGCCTCTTTTCTTACGGATAACAAAGTGTTCGTTTTAAACAACGAGAAAAAATCTGTTCCTGAAGTTCCGGAAAGTGCCATCACACGTGAAACGTTTAGTCTTAAAAATGTCTTGGCAGGGCCCAAAAATTAATTTTATCCTATGGTTTTGCTGATTTAGGAATTGCATATTCCATAACTACATCGCTTTTAGTTCTGGGAATTGTGAGAATTTGTTTTACTGATCGTAAATTTCATTACCCTTAAAATCTCATTTTTGGGGGGGCGTGGACTGGTGAGGTTTCAGGTTTCAGTGAAAGGTAAGAATTACACAAACCCGTTGACTCTTCACTCGATTCATGTATAATAGGTTATATCAGACACATATAACGTAAAACTTCATGGACCAGCTAGAATATACACTACAGGACCATGGCCAGGAGGGGAGATCTTGGGAATAATTCCCCCACCAAAGAAGGCGTAAAAGGGCATAAAAGGCGGTAAATAAAGCCAAGAACCTTTTTTTTGTAATACTTTTATGATATATCAGTTTTAATTTTTCTTTCCATTAAAGGTTTTTTAAGATTGTCAAAATGAGATCGTATTCACCAAACACACCTGTTCCGTATTTTTTAGTTGATAAATTACATGGTTTATAACTTTCACTACTTATACCTACCTTTCAGTAATTCGGGACATTTCGTGTCCTAAATAACGATTTTTTTTTGTGATATGATGACTCCACACCAAAAACTAAGCCACCAACTTTAAAACTTTTTCTTAATTCCAAGTATATTTAACTAACTATTTCGGTGCGAATGCTTTGACTGATATGAGCCAACATTTTTGCTACAACACGACGCCACCATGCAGGTGCTAAGCATGTTATCGCCAAATGTTCATCATCACGCATAGATTTAGGAATTGACGTTTCTTGCAAATTAAATTCAAAACCGAGGAATAACGTGCTTGGTAAGAAACATGTTGTCTTATTGACAATAGCATTAACCATTATCTGTGTTTGCTTTAAACCATTGGGCCATTTCCTACGATTTTCTAAACCATTGGGTCATTCCCTACGATTTCTATTTTCTGTGTTTACACCCGTAGCTAGTAACTTAGCTAATTCTCTTTTAATTCGCTCACTGTAGTTAGTTTGAGGGTGCCAAACTGAAATGAATGTGGGCATAATTCACCATCGTGTACACATACTTGTCAGCAAATTCCCACGAAAATACTAGCAGTTGAAATGCCTAAGAACGTGGTATGCTGTGATATGCAGAGACGTTATTTTAAAGTGCTCTTACTATGTTAAGTTCCTCAGACTTTTTTAGAGGAACCAATTCCATCCAGCAATAAAAGGAGTCAGTTGCCACTTGGTTAAATTAGAAACCTGGTTTACAACGTATCAGTTGGCCTATAATTTCCACCATGATATAATCGTACCTTGTATGCTCGTAACATACCAATATAGGGGCTTTACGACCTTCATTTACCTTATGCTGCTGGCAGATTTTACAGGTTTCAACATATCTAATAATGCCTCTACTAGCTTTAAGCCACGTATGAATTCTGTAAAGCCATTTCAATTTGCAATATACACACCCAGGTAACCACCTAGAGTTACATCTTGTAGCAGTAGTGACTAAATTGCTACATAAAGCTTTAGGCACCAAGATTTGAACTTCGACTTGTCTAAAATGTTTTTATTTATATCAACGTAAACCTCATCGTCAGTTATAACTGCCTTGTTTTTGGAATGCTTGACGTTCTTTCTCAGGCTGGAAAATCGATCAAAACTTGTTCTTTTTAACTTTTTACTGTAAGAAACAAAGAGCGAGTAAAAGCATTGTTCCTCGTAGCCTCCGCTATTTGTTGAATCAAAAACTGCTCAGCTTGGGTTTGACTGCGTAAATAGTCGTTATTAAACAACAACTAAGGTTACTGGTTCTGTTCGTCAATCGCGGGTAGAAAATGGATTAGTGATGGGCGTGTAACCCTTTTATCCTCCCTCATGCAAGGTACAATACCTGCAAATTCGTTAGACATTCCTTGGAAAAAGTACAGTGTTTCATACAACTGCGGCAGGTCAACAAGCCAACTAGCCATTCTACTCCACTAGGTTGCTACATTTAGTCACCATTACTGGGGATTTTTACTGCCTGTATGACACAGTATTTTTCCAACCTCGAAATATCATCGTCACCTTTTTAGTGAGTGACAAATTGCCGAATTTTATTTTTCCATAGTCCCCTAAGCGATACTCCCCTGGCATCAAGTACAGAGATGTTATGTCGTTGGTCCTCAGTTTATTTGTTAGAGGATTCCTTTTACAGAGAACTGAACGAAAAGAACAAAAGGACGCATCTGACCATGTTTCTCAAGGAAGATTGTGATCAGGAGTTGCCAAATTTGACACGAGTAGTAAAGCATTCTATCAGCATTGAAGAGCTGTTTCTTCTTTAGCTATCAAAGAAAACTTGGTTTCCTGTCACTTAAGCACAACAAAAAGATTACTCACAAGTTTACTGTACTATGCAATGAAATGCCTTAACCATTTTCCAAGACCCAGTAGCTGTCAGAAAGTTTATTGAAGTAGGGTGTGGCCATTGCTTCAATAATTTCTTTTTCTTAGTTTGAAGCCTTACAACCATCTGGCATTACACAATAACCTAGCAGGTCTAGCCTCCAGAAATTAATTTTGCTAATGTTAAGGCATAACTGACATTCTGACATAACTATCAAAAACCCTCAATGGTTTCATAATGCTCATTTTAGATTTTATTTTCAGAACTTGTCAGCAGAGAAAACTTTAATGTGTAGCTCTTTTACAGACTTTAATAAACGTGTAATGCAACCACGGAAAAGCTGCAGGATCATTCTTGAGCCCAAATTGGAGCCCGTAAGGTTTGCACGTCCTAAAAGGAACCACAAAGCTGTCTAGAGCACATTCTATGAACTAACTGCACAAGCCAGTAGGCACCTTTGCAATCCAGACATGAAAAGTATCTACCATCCTTACTCCTCGAGACCAAAGTTTTGATAAAGCGTATACGTTTTCGAGAGTTCATCCACTGTTGCGGAAAATTCATTCACTACATATTGATAACTATTGAGAGTCATATTCATATTATTATTCAGACTAGCTAGACGTTTTTAAGTTCGTATATTTCACTGATTTGCCTTGGCGGTGCCATGCGTTTTTAGTAAAAATTATATTGTACACCAGTTCAAACCTGAAAATTTACGCTCAAAATTACTGCTTGAATTAATATTAATATTAGAGGAAATGTATGGGACCTACATTAATATTATAGGGACTTTATGGGGCCTGTCTTGAATTTTGAAAGTAGCATCGATATAGCATGGGCACTCTACACAGCACCTACACGAATTCAGTAGATTTTGGGGACAAATTCAAAACCCATGTTAATTTAATCTTCTTTTAATGACATCAATGAAATGTAATCTGCTATCACTATCCAACATGCTTTTGGCATATTCGTTCTAAAATTTCGCCATAAAATAGGCACATGGTGCTGGTTCTTGGCTACTAGATCTATTCTTGCACCGATTGTAAAAATGTCCGATTGTGCAGAATTGGGCTAGCAGCAGGCATTCGACTTTCGTCCGACTATCCTATGCGTTCTTTGGATTAAATTTCTCAGCGGAATGATAACTCACCATGGTTTTGATTACCGTTGTTATTGTAACCATTCCCATTGCAATCAATCACTCTACGTACCATGCTATGAATTTCGTATATTGACTTGATCGTTAAACGCATTATGAGCTTTTTCATGGCTCGCTTTCTTAGGACAAAACCTTTTTGACCAACCTACATTACCACAACAGTCATGTGAATATTTTGGGTCGTATTTCGGCGTGAAACTGACCCCATTTTTGTTACTATTTTGACTTTAAGCTTTAGCGTTTCTGCTATTTACTGTTCTTCACTGGTTAGAACCAATCAACAATCGTAACATTCAAATTCTCTGAATAAACACCTTTCATTCTAAATTCAGGTAAAGAACAAATTTAGTAGGAATCATGTGTGGTTGGTAGGTCACATTCAAGTTTCAATAATAGCAGACTGTTTTTTCCTGTGATTCTAATTTCTTGCCAGAATTTTCAATAATATTCACACACTTTTCATAATGTTTGGGGAAGCTTGAGTTTGGCTGCATCCATTGACTATGTATTTATTCAAAATACTGTGGCCCAGTGAATGTACTTAAAAATCACTGGAAAATCTAGTTTTGAAATGAGACCAGTTTGAAAAAAGTCTATAAGAAACAAACCATCGAGCGACTGCACCAGACAACCAGGAAGGAACTGTTTTATGAACCAAATTAATTTCTCAAACCTCCCTAATAGTTGGTAAATATTCACATTTTTCAGTAAATGGAGCCGGGAAAATCTTGTCATACGACCCATTAAATGTATCAACACCTCTTGCCTGAATTTCGGCATAGGAATTCCTAAATTTACTGAGCTGATTATAACTTGAACTCTCAATATTGATAGTGACCAAAAATTTTTTTTTCATATCTCATAGCAAATTAAGTTTTCTTTCAGTAGAGTCATCTGACAGTGTAGTACCAACAACGTTACGCATTGAAGAAGAAACAATAATGTTAGTATTTCCACTTTTAGGAATAGTTCCTACAAAAAGGGAAAAAAACTATACTCGTTACTCCAAGTTTTTCTAAATTTTGAAAAATGTTCAGATGGAGTTTGAACTTTTTGTACTTCACCAAATTCGTTAGAAGGTTAAGTTTCAAACTTATCAGTTTGTTTGAACTATGAACAAAAGCTGGTTTAATTCTGGGATATTCTGTATTTCTAGGATAAGCAGCAGGTTTGTGATTTCCAGGATTTAACTCAAGTCCATTAGCACAATTAGTGACAATATCGCCATCAATTTCCTCTTTCACACGAACGTCGTGCCGGCAAGACAAGTGATTTTGAAATTGCACCGCCAGCTGGCGTTTACATTCGCATTCCAGTTGTTCAAGTTCAGTCATCCTCAGATGCACATTTCTCTGGGGAGAAAATTCTTAAACCATATGTAAACATTCCAAGTGATAACGAACATTCTTGTTGGCCGTTATTTGACATTTTTCGTGAAATCTTTCCAATTCCACTTGAATTTGAAAAAAAATTAAACTACGCTTGGCATATTTCTTGTTGACCTTGACGTACAACCTTAGTTTTAAAAGTAAACCGAGCTCTTCTGGTTTCCAAAAACGAAACAAAGGATTAGGAGAATTTTGTAGGTACAATTTTTAGAACTTTAGGATATTCAGAAAAAAAATGCCAAAATGCCAAAATAAAACTTGGGTAAAATAAAATAAATGCACCAGCACGCAGTTGTCCTCTAATGTCAGTGATGTTAAATCCCAATAATTCTTAACTATGGGTAAACTGAAGTAGAAGAATAGTCACTAGGCTTCTTGAATAGACCACCAGGCGTACTGGAGAACCATAGGCTGAAGAACACTAGGCTTATCAAAGAATACTAGGGATATGCGCTAGTTTAAATAAAATTATTGAAACACAAATGCGACATATTTTTCAGAAAAAAAGGCTTGAAAAAGCGCTAAGCTCAGTTCTATAGGACTGTAGAAATAGCCCTTGCGTTAGATTAAGTCATAACTAGTATACTTACTTGACGAAGCTTCTAGAAGCTGATTCTGAAGTTGGTGTCCCAACGGTAGATGTAGATTCCAGAAAAGTAGTGTTGATTACTGTTGAGTCCAGAAGGCGTTAGTTAGGCATAATTCACCACTTCCTAGGGCCACAGTCCAGGGAAGATGCAGGAATGGTTTACTCACTGTTCCATGTGGGTATTTCCCGATCAAGTAGACTCAAATTAATGATACCGGTCATAATGAGGAGAGGATAGAGCTGTGGCTGGGTTGGTACCCAGAGGTGAACTGACTGTCCAAAGCTTGGGATGCAGCTTAAGTATAGAAAGGTGTTTATAGTAGCCCACAGTAATTCGCACCACAGTCACTCACCCTC
This sequence comes from Lithobius niger, assembly GCA_023313725.1. Classification (NCBI taxonomy): domain Eukaryota; kingdom Metazoa; phylum Arthropoda; class Chilopoda; order Lithobiomorpha; family Lithobiidae; genus Lithobius; species Lithobius niger. The sequence goes on from JAHWFP010199845.1 coordinate 20,964, forward strand.
ACGAACACCCCACAGTGCCTCCTTCATCATAAAGAATGGTATAAACACCACTAACCATAAGAATACAGCATGACAGATGTTACAAGTGAATGTTATATACTTAGCTCACTGAGCTACATTACACTTGTACGCAAGATGTAATTAGCTAGCATGCGTTAGGCTAGCATTAAATACATACGAATGCAAACCAATTGGCGTTGCCTTTTGGACTTAAATGTCAGACTTCCTAAGTGGGGAATTGAACCCACGACCTTTAAAACCAAATGCCGAGATCCTACCGCTCAATCCTTGAAGTATATCCATGTTTAAAGCTATCGTGACATTTATAATACATTAATAAGCTCTGCAATAGCATAAGTAATCACTGGCAATTAAGAGGGCTAATTCATACATTCATGACATCATTATAAATGTCGTAACAATAGCTAGCATACGTGTCACACATACGATGAAAGCTACAGGTCTTTAAGTCTCCAGAAACAAAGTACAGTCTTTAAGTCTCCAGCATAAAGTTACAGTATTAACCACATTTCAAATCACTGGTGAACCACATACCATGATTCATAACCTCAGATACCTGGTCAAGAGTGTTACCGGGGAGGAGTAACCCAGTGCACTACTCCTAGGTCCGATGGGAAAGTCCGACATTTGGGACCAGAACCTTTGTAGTTGCCACCGAACTGACCAATCCACTAGTGCCTTTAAGGATGGCGAAATTTCAAGGATGTTAGTCAGTTTCGTTATAGCAAGTGGTGTATAATTTGGAATCCTCAGCAATATTAGTATTCGAACATAGGGAGAATCAGTTAGTATATAATTTCTGTAGATGAAGAACAAAAAAAGCTCCTAGAATAAACCTCTAGGAAACCTCGCTGGCAACCTCACGTTCAGAAGAGAGTTCAGAATCCATACCAACTTGTTGTGGTTATTGGGATTAAAATATGCTACCCAATTATTTATTTTGAAAGGAGGCCTAACAATTTTCAGTTCCCCTATTAGAACAAATTTCAGCTCGATCGTGAGTTTCTATACAAAAGCATACACTCTAGAGTACTATCACTATACACAAAGAGTTATAAAAGGTGCTTTCGCTGTTTGGTGGTGGTTGGCTGCCTTGCATGACATACGGTACTGCACAGATATAGTTTCTATTGACAATATTTAAACGCTTCCAATCATAGGTTAATCTCGTGATAATGGCTGAAATCCTAAATGGCGAAATAACAAGTTAAGGGCCGTATTCTGATCGGACAGTCTAGTGTCCACAACCCTTGAAATGACGTCTAACTAGCACATGCAAGTCCACATAGGACTTCGTGCCTTACACATGTAATAAAACACTTATAATTATTATTTAAGAATATTATCGTTTTTCAAGAAGCAAGCAAGTTAGGCATTTGTTTCTATGTTTGGGAATAGTTCCTAAAACACTTGAACGCTATTTTATCTACTCCTAGTTATTCTAAATTTTGAAAACTCTTAGCTGGAATTTGAACTTTTTCTCCTTCACCAAATTCGTTAGTAAAGTTAACAGTTTCAAAATTATCAGTTTGATGGGGATGTACGTAAACACAGCGTGGAAATAACGGCGCACCACAATTCAGCGCCATCATAACAGCAAGACGACAGTACGGCACACGACACAACAGCGCAACGACAAAATAACTTGGGGTAAAACAGCGTGCGATAAAATAGCACTAAACGTTGTTAAAAAACAATGACTTTTCGATTATTATCAATGCTCTCTTCAGATCAGAGTACAAAGCTAGTTCTCCAGAATTTCTGAACACCTAAGACCCATTTTTCATGTGGTGATGAGGGAGGCGAGGGGGAGGGATAATTTGTTGCTTGCAGGTTCATGTTCTGCTCTTACTTCATTAGGAAAAAAGACAAGATAATTGGTGTTACTCACAGCCAGTTCTTCCAAATGCTGTGTAGAGAAAAATATCCATTCCTACCCAGTTGTTGCATCAAGTAACAGTTTGGAGCCATTTAAACAATCTTTGGAGAGTAGTCATTCAGAATACTGGCATAATATGCTACATACACTTTCCAGTTGCATATGACATAGCTGTAGCTACATAACATCATAATTAATTTAGGTCTGAGCCCAGAGTGGCTTCAGGTCTGTCCCTCCCTACCCCACTCGCAATATTTTATGTGGTCTAGAACTTATTGAAAGGTCACTAAATTAAAAAAGTCACTGTCAGTTACTTAAAAACTATAGCAACAATTTGGTTATGCGACGACAAGACGGTAACATATTGCAGCAATACTCACCAAGAGAATGAAAAGTGGTATGTGTCCATGGCTCTATTAACATGACATTATATATGAAAACTGTATTCCATTAGTCACCGTTATTATTGTCTGTACGACAAGTGAATATAGCACTGTAAATACCAAAACGCCCACCAAAAACTAGGTTACCATTTAACACAAATGGTTGGTGATTTGGTCTAGGGTTTGAATGGAACCTGGGATACAAGGTCATCTACCCTAAAATCTAAAGTAGCAAAAGGAAGTGGAAACGCATAAACTAAACACAGTTCCGCAAAGCCTATAGTTAAGACATCTCCAATCAGGAAGATCACTGACGACAAGACGGTATTCAAGTTGCAAAAAGACTCACCAAGAGGATGAAAAAGGTTTACTCTCCATGAACCGAGTTAACAGTTTCCTAGAAAAATACAAAACAGGATGTTCCTTTTCCTGGTTATACTGCTGCACAAATATCAAAGCAATTCCGTAGCTTGAAGCATCTGCTCAAATGTGTCATTGCATTCCTGAGTCCAAATTACCTTACCCGGCTCAGATTTACCTTACCCGGCACCGTTCAAGGCGAAATCAACATACCTTGTATTAAGCTTGACGTATTAAGGTATCGTGTTTAGGAACTTTCAAATCATATTTCCTAAACACAACTCAACTCCAACAATATCTGATGCCGTAGTTTTTTTTTCTGCCGCTCTGTACTCCAAATCAGATTACGAGATCCATGTTCCCGTTATCGGAAAAGGCCAAAAACTTCAGCAGCACTAAGTACCCATGCTTAAGTGCACATTAGGTTTCATCCCGATCTGATAATCTGTTTAAAAGAAATTTCCTGGTAACAACTAAAAGTTCAATTAGTTACGGCTTGTTGGGTTATTTTATTTTACAGTCTTCTGGTGGCTAGTATAATCGTTCAACCGAAATGTGCCATTAGGAAATAGATTTTGACCACAATAGGCACATGCAATGACCAACAAATAGGAGGATTTACACGTAGTTGGATGGAGACATACAAATTACATTAAAACAAGGGGCTACAGCGACTATCTAGTCGCATTGGTCTTCTGTCCGGTTCGTCCACTTCCAATGTTGAGGCGCACACCTCTATATCATGCACTACAACAGCTATCTCTATTATATAATCTAAAAACAGTAACCATCAGAATTGCCCGTTACAAATGTGTTAGCTTTTAAGCTTATTTTACGTTTTAGGCATAATTGTCAGCGTTTAGGCCTAATTTATAACTTTAATTTCGTAAGTATACTAACGGAGATATTTGGATACAGTAAGCCTATTCATTTTTGCATAACGGTATGCCTCCGCGCACACAGTTACAGAATGCATAGTAATGTGCAACGTAGCCTAATATAGATCAGTGGTAGTAGGGACGGGACAGGAGAAACGCTGCAGCAGCGACTCGTAACAACTATTGACGTTGCCATGGTAACGTGATTTTAGATCTAATTTTCATTATTTAGGCTAATTTTTTAACGGCAGTTTTGGTTTCGTACGTAGCAGATTTCGTACGTCATGCAACAATGCGACAAGACTCTTTTAAACGAAGCTAAGATGTTTTTGTTTTTAGGGCTGCGTTAACACAAATATTTAGGATTTCAATTCGACGATGAAATGTTATTATTTAATTTAGTTACGTCGAAGAAGTCTACTAGCTATAAGGAGGTAACGATGTTTTAATTTGCCATGTTATTTAACTAACTTTTGACACTGAATCGAACGTTGTAAACAGTGGTCGTCAATTTCTAGTACCGTTGCGAAGTTGAAAAAAGCGACGGACGGACAAAGTCGTTGCAATAGTCTTCTCAGCCGGTACGGCTGTACAGAAGACTAAAAAACTAGCAAAAGATACTACCAAGTTAAGAACGGTTTGGCCTTTCAAAAGAGTGAGATCAAAACCAAAATATTCAAGTTAATGTCTCCGACTAATATTTAAAAAATCAAAGAAAACATGGTTGTTGCTACTCTCGATACCATCGTTTAGTTCATTCTGTATTCAGTATTTAGTGGCGCATGTATGTGTTTTTTTTTTTATTCTATTACGTCGTCTAATAGTCATCTGTAGTTAATTCACAAGTCATCTGAATCATATCAAAACCCAATACTGGTAAAAGGGGCCGCCAAGTTCCGAATGGTTCGGCCGTTCAAAGGAGTGATATCAACACAACAAAACATTCGCCAAGTTAATTGCACCGCTTAAATTAGTTCGAAGGTTAAATGAAAACTAGAACATTACTACTTTCGGTAGCAATGTTCAAGTTTTCATTTAACGTCCAAACCATTATTCGGTGCGCTTAAGTTGGTGAATGTTTTGGTGTGTTGATATCACTTCTTTGAAGGGACGAACCATTCGGAACTTGGCGGCCCCTTTTACCAGTTTTGAATTTTGATATGACATCACTCCTTTTATTTAATTATGTATTTACTCAACTCCACTACCGTGCAGATGTGTAATAAAGCGCCACGTCAACAAGAAATTGGTTTTCAACACTTTGCTACTACCTTTTGCCTGTAAGTCGAACCATTCTCAACTTAGTCACTTCTTTATAGGTTTTTGGTTTGGTTTTAATTTAGTTGTAATTTGTTTTATTTAGTTAGTTTTTGTGTGTTGATATCACTCCTTTGAATGGCCAACTTGGTGGCCTCTTTACCAGTTTTTGACTTTGTTATTACAGTTAGTTTATTTTTCGTGAATTGGACATGAATATAATTTCTTTGCAACGTTGTTTAGATTTATTGTGATACACTAGTATGTGTCTATGCACGCACGTCAGTATACACGTTGTCATTGTCCGAACTTTAGCCGTCCAATGAGGGAGACCTCTGCGGCCTTGCAGTGCTGGAAACACCGGTTCTCGTCAGGTCCCCGAAGTTAAGCAGCATTGGGCTGGATTGATACTTGGGTGGGTGACCACCTGGGAATCTAGCTGTTGCAGACATAGGGCCTTAGGGCTTCGGGCAGATGACCAGGAGTGGTTAACGCTCGTTAAACCCTTTAACCTTTTTTTTTTTCCAATGAGGGAGATGCCGACAATACTAACAATGGTTATAACAATATTTTCGTACATATGCGCCCTCCCACACCATCCCCGTTACGCCCCCAGGCTTCTAACCATAAAGGTACGCAGTTTGTATTGTACTGCACCCATTCGTCCAATTTCATAGCTGGAAGCCTTCCCGTTATCTCGGTATCGATGAATAATCACCCCATGGGATCTAGTAGTAACACATTTTCAACGTTATTGAGGATCAGATTTTGCATTGAAAGCAGCTTAGCTGGCATTCCAACACGAGTTAATTTTTGTCAAGTGGGTCATCTCTCGATGTCAACATAATTTAAGCTTTTGTAATGCATTATTATTTTTCCCTAAATACCTGAAATGCACCCAACTATGCTTCAAGATATAAGACACTGACGCTATAGCGTCGCGATACAATGGTTTACAACTCGACAATTGAATTGTTGTGTTTTTGTTGTGATGTTTGTTGCCTAACTAGCGTGTGTCTAGATTGTATCCGTCATCCAGTTTCGTATACGAAGACCTTCTCAATACTTAAATATTCTGAGATCCCGGGTTCTATGGGAATTACCTCCACAAGTCAGCCAATTTACAACGATATTTAGGATTACATTTCTCACTGAAATCCAAATCTCAAATGAGTAGTGGCTTTTGAATTTTACCAAATTCCAGCTTTAGTATCGCACTCTTAAAGAGTTAATGAAGGTACACCTTCAGTAGGTGATAGTTGTTAATCATATCAAAAACCAAAACTGGTAAAAGGGGCCGCCAAGTTGCCTATACGCCGAACCATTCTCAACTTGGTCACTTGTTTATAGGTTTTTGGTTTGGTTTTAATTTCGTTGTAATTTGTTTTCTTTCCTTAGTTTTGGAGTGTCGATATCACTCCTTTGAAAGGCCGAACCACTCTCAACTTGGTGGCCTCTTCACCAGTTTTTGTTTTGTTTATTTTGCTTTGTTTTTAGAATCTACATATATCTACATATATAATACGGAGCAGGAGGCCAAGTCATCGGTTACGCCATTTCGTCGTACAATTAAGTACCCCACCCTGTAGTGCCATCTGTTGACGGGATTCGCCTTCAAATTCGGGTTGAGACACTTTTCCAACGTCTTCGAACAGATGGCGCCACTTACCAAACCTGCCATGTCGCCATCTATTGACGGCCTTGGACTACAAGTTCGGCGGGTTATAACACTTTTTCCAAAGTCTTCTAAGAGATGGCGCCCAGACCTGCCGCACCGTTTTTGGGTTTGTTTTTTGGTATTGTTGTGGTACCAAAGCGTCCAACAAAGTTGTCCGCGTTTGAGCTTAAAAATAAACAACAACCCGTGTCTACTAAACCAGACAACTTTAAACCAAACGACGATTGGCTCTTAATTTCGAGGCCCCCATTGGCAGGCTGACACGATGGAAAGGCATTTATTTCCTACAAGTCCACTTCCGCAAAGGAGTTGAATTGTTTTTAAATGGGCGGCGACAATTGTTGCTTGCAACAATGTCGCAATGTATGGTACCGAGGTGAATTGTTTCAAAGAATTAACTTAAATAGGTCTGCGGCCTTGCAGTGCTGGAAACACCGGTTCTCGTCAGATCACCGAAGTTAAGCAGCATTGGCCCCGATTGGTACTTGGGTGGGTGACCTCCTGAGAATCCATTCCGGGTGTTGCAGACATAGGGCCTTAGGGCTTCGTCGGGCAGATGACCGGGTGCGGTTAACGCTCGCTAAAACCCTTTGACTTAAATAGGGTTACTTGCTTACGAATGGTGGATTTCTCATGGCTTTTTTTAGCCTTCAGGCAAACATACGCATGCGACTTTTCTGGGGTTGCACCAAAGGGGAAATGTAACGGGGCGGCGTTTTCGGGGGGTGCGGGAGAGGGTGCCAGGGCAGGTTGCGTATGGCAGGCAATGCGCGGTACCGAAGTGAATTGTTTCAAAGGATTATCTTAAACATGGGATTACTTGCTTACTGTATGCTGGATTTCTCAGTGATAGTTTTTTTTTAGCCTTCAGTGAAACACACGCCAGCGACTTTTCCGAGGCTGCACCAAAGGGAGAATGTCACGGGGCGACATTTTCGGGGAGGGGGAGGCGGGCAAGCGTGTAGGCGGACACGTATGCGAATCCGGGAGGGGGAAAGAATGTGGGGATTGGGGGTTAAAGTAATTGTGGGTGAGAGGGCATATGTGGGAGCCATTCACATATTCGGTGTTCGGTTTGGTAAATTTAAAACCAAAGACCAAACACCTTGAGGGAGGCTGTGGGGGGGGGGGGCAGGGGCCGCAGCATGCACACGGGCACAACTAGTTGGTTAATGTTTCGTGAATTGGACGTGAATACAATTTCTTTGGCAACATTTATATTTATCGTGCTACATTAGTGTTTGTCCAGGCACGCACGTCAATATACACGTTGTCATTGCCCGAACTTTGGCTGTCCAATGAGAGAATTCCGACAATACTAACAATGGTTATAACAATATTTTCGTACTTACGCGCCATCCCACTCCATCTTCGTTACACCCCTAGGATCCAAACCATAAAAAGTACGCAGTTCGTATCGTACTGCAGCCATTCGTCCAATTTCATAGCTGGCAGCCTTCCCGTTATCTCGGTATCGATGAATAATCACCCTATGGAAATTAATAAGGGGATGAGCGGACTAGAATTAGCTAGGTAGTAGCTGCTAGCTAGCTAGTTAGTTACACATTTTCAACGTTATTGAGAGTCTGATTTTGCATTAAAAGTAGCTTAGTTGGCATTCCTACACGGGTTAATTTTTGTCAGGTGAGTCATTGCTCTTGATTTCAACACAATTTAAGGTTTTGTACCGCATATTATTTTTCCCCAAGTATCTGAAATGTGCCCAATTATGCTTTAAGATATAAGGCACTGACGCTATGGCGCCGCGCTACAATGGTTTACAACCTCGACAATTGAATTGATGTGATGTTTTTTGTGATGATCGTTGCCTAACTTGGCACGACACACTAGCGTGTATCTAGATCAGTAGTGATTGTTTCATCAACTTGGCTTGACGGAAGATGATCGGGATTACTTTCAAGTAATCTATATAAGCAACGACCTAATTCTGCACTATAATTTTTGTTACAAAAAAAACCTGAAAAGTTTCGTTGCTTTACAGCTTCCTGTCCTCTTCATCCTTTTTCATCAGGCTTTTACACTTTTTAAATCTACGAACACCTTACTTTGTAGTAAATCCAGCATTAAATTCGAGGAGGAAGAGGAGGATCGTATAGCACTGAGGGTATATAAGGTTGATTTACCTTTCGACATCTCAATAAATTTTCTAATTTTTTGTTTATTAACCGATGATAAAATAACACACGAAAATGTCCCACCATAATTTCATGCAGCTAGCTTTTGTTTAACCTTGTTGTTATATGCCGGATTTATTGCAAATCCAGTGTTTTTAGAACAACCAAGTTTAAATAAAAAAAAAGAAAAAGAAGAAAATATGCCCCCCCCCCCCCCCCACGTACGTCAGGACTGTCTACATGCAATTCAGCGACATTTAAGGCTAAACAAACGCTGACGTAATTCCAAATTTCCATCCCCGCCGTCCAAGTGTTTTTTTGTTATGGTCACAAACTGAACCTTGACCGACGAAAACGGGCCTAACATACAATTGAAATTTCCGCTCTTCTAACATCGTTCTCAAATTCCTACCGGATGAAGGTATACAGAATATACAGCGTTTTAAATGCGATATATTCTCATCGGCTGTCTCTACTATTGAACACCAACTTATTCATGTAGATTGTTCCACTGTAGTTCTGCGATTTTATAATGTTGACGCTGCTTATTCCCCCTCTCTCCCACATACCATACATACAACGCAGTTTTCCCAACAACCCCACCCCACGTGATAATTTGGTGTTGCGATACATACAAACTTAAGCTCATCATCGTCGTTTCTTAAAATGACGCAGTATACAATTAAATTTTTCTGTAAAGCAAATTAATATTATTATAAAATTTATTTTTAATTAATATAAATACTGTGAGCGATGCCGTCACAAAACCGAACGATCCCGACATTTACCGAGCGTTTTCCGAGTAGCCTCTAACGAACCATCGACCAACAATTCCATAAGTTGGTTAAAATATCATCACCATCATTTTTGCTAAAATTGGCGAACTGCACACCTGTAACGCTGACGTCACAATACTCTTGTGTACTATGGGCGACGGTTTTGTGTTGAAAGATCTCGTTAGAGGTTAAATTAGTTTAACTCACGATATCTTATTCTGTTTAGCAAATAGCCTTTTGTCTTTCTATGCTGCAAATCACCCATACCTCGAACCATAATTCCTCGGATCATAATATCCTCGGATGTTTATTGAACAAATGTGTCTGGTTTTTGAAGGGATGCGGCTGACAAGAATTGCCCCTGGCTCCTTTTTTTTGGCACAACCACATTAATTCGACGCGTGACACGTCGAATTAAAAAAAAAAAGAGAAAATCGCAGTGACGCAATTACGGGAGGTGGATAGGGTGCGCGAGAGGAGGAATTTTCGCTGGACGAATTAAAGCGAATTGGGTTAGGGCCACGTAGCCATCAACATTTTTAGTCGTTAGATTCGAGAAGCCAAAAATTGTTTAGCACTTGGGAGAATTGCCTTCCTCTTAGTAGGGGAAAGTTTTACGTAATATTTTTTGCGCTGAAAAGAACACGCATCACGTCCTTTGGCACAAGCATCACGTCCCTTGAAAAATTCTATTTAAAATACTGAAAGGCTGATCAGATGTCCGGCACATGAGTGGATCTACAACACGAAAACATTAGCATCTTAGTAGTGTAGAAGGAACATATTGACTGATTACATTAAATATACAAAGTTGTTTTTCACATGTTCTTTATTACGCTGGATGTGTGAAATTCTGTCTGTCAACAGCGAAACGGTATACAAAATATGGTCAGTGAATAACATCACCATTCATACACTTCCTCACATGACGAAACGACCATGTTGTTGCTCATGCCTGGCCAGAGTTTCTTTAAATGTGGGGAGTCGCGAATACTTTTGAATTGTTGTTCTCAGTCTTTGCTGTTTCTGAAAATAGAATTGAAAATGAAGACATGAATGAAAGATGCCAATTTCACTATAAATTGAGGGGCTCAGAACCAGAGGTGCCTAAGCCACAGTAAAGTCATTTTGAGATATTAAGGCCTAAAGTTTAATGCTGCGTTAAATGAGGGTTATATTTGTTAGTTAGTTAGTTACTATGCCTGTTATTTAGGTGAAATACAGTTCAAACTTGGCTATTATTTTCATTTTGAAAATCCAAAAAATAAACAGTATTTTTGTGTTATGAGAGGTATAGGCACATTTGGCACAAAGAATGTAAGTACATATTTAAAAAGTAATGTTGGCAAAGCAAGTTCAGTCCATTTGTTTTGTGTGAAAAACTATAGAAACACTAATGTAATGCTTCATTAATGTTCTTCTGGTTGATAGCTTTAGTGTAACCGTTGATTTCAACTACTATTCTTGGTTTAGTGTTACTATCTGAGCAGTACTGATCGTTTGCTTCAATGAAACCATCATCAACAGCATCACCACTTCCATCTAGCAAGTCATGGAATGCATGATGCAGGCGAGGGGGGGGGCATGTAATCGAGGAGATGGTTTAAGATTATATAATTTTGCTACCTGGATAGGCATACATGGAGAAAAAGAATCTTTCCTTCCATTACTTGATTTGCAGAAAATGGCCTTTCTTATTTTTTCTTGGTGACCATCAACTTAAAAAATTTAACTGCCTCACTGTGTGTGTTCTGCATTTGGATAATGTTTGGAATAGGATGGTCTTCTTTAGAGGAATCTGAGCAGTTTTTAACCGATTCAGCTTTTATGTCATCTATATTGACTTTTCTGCGCGTGAAGCAATCTTCTAGTTCTTTGGTTGAAAAAAGTGAACACTTTCCATCATTGTTACCTTACTTCGGTTGGGTTTTCTTCACAGAACTCATACATCTCAATACTGTGACTAACGTATAGTTGCAGCATGCATTCATATCACTAAAGTACCAAAATCAATAATTAGAACCACTTCATATTTTAAGTTTAACTAAAAAGGCAGCTGAAATCGTGTAAAGCTTGTGCCAGTTGCACCTAACCCACACAGCCAATCAAAAAGATATGACGTCTGTTTAATCTATTAAAATACCACTTTGACCTAATAATGGATTGCTAACCTTCTTGGGTGTCTTTTGAACTTGATGACTCATAAGTTTCATCAATGTCACTATAATCGGCCGCCAACTTGGTTTGCTTAGGCATGTCTAGCACACACTGATCAGGCCATCTAGTATGACCCAGAGAAAAGTTTTTATTTCCTGGCTTAACTAATAGAGATACAAGTTAGTCGTCTTTGGGGCAGTTAGACCAACTCACAGAACCACATTTTTGGTGAAATAAGCATTTTTTCATTTTTGTTGGTTAGGCACCTCTGGTTCTGATCTCCTCAATTATAATATGGATGACAAAAGAAACAAAACCGTACCAGTAAAATTAGCACTAAATGTAATATTTTCTATTGAGGGAAACGTGACTGTATTAAGATTAAGTTAACGACTTCCAACTTCCTACCCCGTAGAATCAAAAACCCATAAACTTAAACTTCACATAATCCCCGCACATTCCGTGCATATTTGCTTAATACAGACGTATTCAAGTCCCTTCACCCCCCCCCCCCCCTGTAAAAAAGGGGCTTGGTACTTTTACTACACTACGAAAAATCATTTACAATATTTATTTTAAAACGATACAAATTTTTTTCATTGTCATTGGGCTGGAGAACAAGATAAACCAATTTATCCTATTATGATCGTTGCATGACCTATGAATAGGGAGAAGGGTCAAATGAAAAAAAAACAGATAGGCAGTCAGCTGCTTTCAGTTTTTGTTTTACCGTCATTACGTTTAAAGTGAGGAATCGATAAGGCGAACTGATGTCATACTGAACGGCACTGACATTCTGGTTGCAACATTTTGGTTTCATTGAAACAAGTCATATCAGTTTGATTATGCTAGAAGCTGGGTGGATCGTTGAAGACTGTATTCTCATCTTTAAAATCAGAGTAAGTCTCTCACTTACATAGTATGAGAATTGGTTAAGTATTATTCCGGGCAATACGGTAAACACATAACATACAGGGGGGAGGGGGGGGGGAAGATAATGACTAGTTGACTGAAATAAAGAAAACCATCATGGCGATCTCAATGATCACGCCATAAAATTAGACATTGATCTATTTTCATAGCCTGTGTTTGCATTGTTGTAACATTAGTTGAACATTGTTTGTTAGGCGTCGTGGTTTCAGAATTATTTTCCCAACGTACTTTGGCACATAACGTGCTGGAAACGGCTAAAGAGTCACAAAATTTTGGCTTTCTATTCAAACTAGCCTGAATCGTGTTTGCTGCACGTTCATTTAATTACCAGTATTTTAACCTCTCACTGCTTTTCATTCTTATCAGAAAGCAAAGTCATAATTGCAATATTTACCAGCATTCAATTGAATGCTACAAAAGTATGTCACACAGGAAATCAAACATTCGGTGTCATAATGGAACCAAGCACCTTTAAGTTCAGTACACATTTCGTGCAATTATAGCAGCTAATTGTAATGCGTAACAATTATTTGATCTGCTCTAGTGATCTTTAAAATAAACACACACACACACATAAAGTATTGGTTGAAACTACATTAAGGAATTGACACGGCCGACAGGCAGTGCCTATTAGAGTTTGTTTGCGCATGACAATTTTCAAAAACTGGATAGTAGTGGTGGCCCAAGAATGCGATGCTGCTAACTCAAGCAAGATGCCACCACAATGTTACTTTTTCCTCGCCCGAGCATGTAAGCCAGAGAAAGGTTAACTCGGATGTGGACAACCAAAATGAAATGGTCTTGGATTTCGCTTAAATCTTCAAGTTTCAAACCTTAGGCGTGCAAAGTCTACAATTTTGAGGCCTTAGGCCTTATGGCCTCAAAATTTGGCGGCCTACATGACTGAATGACACACAATTTAGTTTTCAATATGGGTTTCGGAATTGTTTCGGCGATATTGTTTGCCACGATACTGCGTCTACCTGCAACAGTTGGAGACAAATAGAAGATATCACGAATTATTGATTATTACATGCGGCAATGAAATATGTTGTTGTTGGGACATTATTTCTGTCAAGCGTAGCCTCTATTCTACTGAAAGGATGATCTCCGGTTCTTTAGGACGATACGTATTCTCCAGTCGTAAGGGATTTTTCGTTAAAAAAAAACAACAGCAAAGAAGTTACAGCCAAAATCCTCCGAGCTAGTATGGAATAGCAGAAATGTTACGATGCTCACCACTCAGATGACAACAACTTAGGGAAACATGCATCATCATGAGGAATATGTCACTGTCGGCTATCGAACGATTTCGTAATTGTTGACTTTAGGTGATCAGCAACTTGAATAGAACTGTGTTTAAGCGTATGGTTTGAAACCCAAGTAACGAGAATTTATGTTTTATTTCCGAAAAACGAGCACCATACTGAAAGGACAACAACTTTATACTCAGTATTTATACATATAAATCAGTTAGCCGTCCATCGTTATGCCCATATAGATCATCTAGAAAATCGAGGCTAGCTACGCTGACTGTTTCATAAAACAACCCCCCCCCCATCCCCATTTTGCAAATGGTGCGTTAGAATTTCCATACATTTTTGTGCAGTTTGAATATTTATCCGAATTTCCGAATTTCACTTATCCTTTACTTTTAATCTTGCGGCAGTTTATGCCAGCAGTTTATGCTTCGTTTAAACAATTATTTTTAGCTGGCTAACACACGCTGATTGAGTAAGCGAACCAATCTGTGTATTTTTGCACGTTCTGAATATTTATCCGGTTTATGCATCGTTTAAACAATTACTTTTAGCTGGCTTTTTATATACATATATTATATTAATATCCGTATTCGTTTCGCCCTTGGGATTATGCATCGTTTAAACAATTACTTTTAGCTGGCTAATAAACGCTGATTGAGTGAGCGAACCCGTTTGTGTATTTTTGCATGTTCTGAATATTTATCCAGTTTATGCTTCGTTTAAACAATTAATTTTTAGCTGGCTAACACACGCTGATTGAGTAAGCGAACCCGTCTGTGTATCTTTGCACGTTCTGAATATTTATCCAGTTTATGCTTCGTTTAAACAATTATTTTTTAGCTGGCTAACACACGCTGATTGAGTAAGCGAACCAGTCTGTGTATTTTTGCACGTTTTGAGTACTTATCCGGTTTATGAATCGTTTAAACAATTACTATTAGCTGGCTAATAAACGCTGATTGAATGTGTGAGCCCGGCTGTGCATTTTTGCACGTTTTGAGTACTTATCCGGTTTATGCATCGTTTAAACAATTACTTTTAATTAGCTAATAAACGCTGATTGAGTGAGCGACCCCATCTGTGTATTTTAGCACGTTCTGAATATTTACCCGGTTTATGAATCGTTTAAAACAATTACTTTTAGCTGGCTAATAAACGCTAATCGAGTGAGCGAACCCGTCTGTGTATATTTGCACGTTTTGAATATTTATCCGGTTTATGCATCGTTTATATAATTACTGTTAACTGGCTAATAAACGTTGATTGAGTGAGAAACCCCGTCTGTGTATTTTTGCACGTTCTGAATATTTACCCGGTTGAAGCATCGTTTAAATAATTACTTTATATCTAGCTTATAAATGCTGATTGTATGAGCGAATCCATCTGTGTAACTTTGCACATTTAAATATTTATCGACTTCACTAATCCTTTAATTTTAATTGTCCAGCATCGTCAAGGTTCAAAAGGTTTTGCAGCGAACTTTAACCGCGTCTGGTTTTGCAGCATCATTTAAACAATTTCGCTGGCTAATAACAATTAATAAACAAAAACGGAATGTTAAATGTTTAGAGTAAGGATCTAAAAGTCAAAACCTAGAAGGGACATGGACAAGCTTTGACAGTCAGGGTCTAGGTATAAAATTTTGTCAGTAA
>JAHWFP010199846.1:0-17138 GCA_023313725.1 Lithobius niger
CCCCCCGCAATCATTCTGACATACAAGTTCAAAAGGGACATATATTGGTTTGCAACCGTATTTCTTCTTTTATAAGTAGACATGGGCTTAGCCAAGCTGATTTGCGTTCCTTGATGATGCCGATGTTTACTAGATTTGCAAAATATTGGCCGATTATTTCTCGCTGATGAAAGGGGACCCTGTAGGTTTTCGACCTTACTGGTGCAGCTCCACCATTCAAATCAGGAAGGTTGAATTAAACTTCAAGTTGTTCCATTATTCATCTCAAAATGTTTTAGCTCCTTTGTTGTGTCGAGTGAGTTGACCCTACACTATTGATGTCAACAGTCATTGCTTCTGGTGAACCAACGGGGCTGGATCCGGTTTGGGTACCAGGAGGCGTTGAGTGGGCAGACCCGACGTTGTCTATGTGCCGTCTACGTTGGCTTGGTGCCGTACCTTTATGAGACCATTAGTGTTGATTTACACTGCTAGAAAGAGTTGGTGAGGTGTCTTGTTGCTTGTTTGCTTGATTTTCGCTTGCTGTTGATATTTATTCTTTCTTCTCGTCTTTGTTCCTTTTTTCTGTTATTTCGAAGTTTGATTTGCTTTCTCAATAAATTAGGCAGATTGTGGGTGCTGTAACTGATGAGATTAATAGAATAGACAATTTCCATTATTCCTGAATTCAATCCGAAATTTTTATTGCTTCACCTTCTGAGATTAAGTGGGTTTTCCTTTCGTTGTAATCTGATGTGCTGCAAAATTCTACTGTCCCATTTTTGCCTAATAATTTTAAAATAATAGAATAGTTTGACTTCGCTAATTTTAGCCCATAAGGGAAGTTAGTTGAGTTGATGCCATCTTTGCATAGTTGAGCGTGACTGAGTCACATGTTACGTTGTAGCTTTTATTTCGTTTTTTCAAAAGTTCCGAAAAAACAACAACAATTGTAACCGGCAACAATACATTATCACAATCACTAAGCAAAAGAAGGGAGCCATACATGGTTATCGGTTAAAATACGTTTAGTTAAATTATTTATGGTTATATGCCTCGCTCGTAATTCCTATTAAATTTCTGTTAATTATTGTATTCACTCTTAAATAAAATAAAGACCAGGAGAATAAAAGGGATGAATCCAATTCAGATGTGTCCTTGGTTATAACTGAACTGGACTCTAGCCTTAAAGAAGGGAAGCTCCTTCTAAAATAACCTAAGTCCACATAAGTTGAAGTCAACCAAAATTCAACTTAACTTTTTCAATGGCAAGTTAAATGTCCTGATCCAGGGGTCTTAGTAACTGAAGGAAAGTGGCATCCAAAAATAATGCGGGAGAGAATTTATTTTTGCAGTGGACCTCTATTTAGGGCAAAACCTGCATCCTGTTTCTGTTGTTAACAATGATTGAGCAATAGATGATGTAGTTTTGATGAGAGCTGATTGGCTCTAGGTCAGGCCACTGATGTGTACTGAGGATCTGGATAGGACAGCATCTGATACAGATTATAGTGCAATAGACTGAGGCCAAGTGTACTAGGCTACTGTAATAGTAATGACTGTCGTCTGCTAAAGCTGAAGCTGTTATTTTATGATAATAATTAGAAATTGGATGCTGTAAAGGACTGATATCGAAATAAGTTAAGTTATATTCATAATGGGTATCGGGTCGTGTATCAGTAACAGTTACCAATACCCACATCGATATTGATATATTGGAAAACGGTGCTAAATGTACTAATTTGTGCTAAATTCAGACATATTTACACAGTGAGGCCAGATACCTTGCGTGGATTAAAAGGGCAGATGCTGGCTTCATCTCTATTTTCTGTTTGAATAGAGACCACGAAAGTGTGGCCTAGCGATCCTTTTGAGTTTAGGAGTTTAAGAAAGAGGTGTCAGAAAAGTTACCATAGGATTAAATGGCTTGTTGCGGCCAAGCGTTCACAGCGACATCATTTTTGTTCCTTCTATGTTCCTTCTTCTATGTTTCTTCTTCATATTTTTGCAAAACAGAATTAGCCAAGCTACTATTCAGCCACTAACAAGGAATGTGAGTTGGGTTTAGACTGGCGTGAGACATTTAGGTTTTACCCTACTGATGACTTGTAGGTAATACTGTTCAGTACAAGAGAAACTGCAGGTTCGGACACTTGGAACGTGTACTATACCGAGCAGCCAGTGGTGATATGCTACATCCTTGGAATTACGACTTAATGGTTCTAGATCAGAAACCCTCCTAGACACGGCAAAAATACCATTCGTGCCTCAAGCTAACCCCCGGCCCGTCCTCGGCTGCAACCTCGCAAGTAGCAACTTTTTCCCGCCGACTGAGTCAAGATCCGTATCCCGTGCGCTCATGGTGGCGGTGCCAAATTATCCGCATATAACCTATGTACCAGTTGGGGTGTCGTACTTAGTAGAGCAGCCACCACACTATGATCTATTGCTACTTGGCCTTCGACTGGGGTATTTGAAAACATCAGACTGACTGTTCTCGCAATGCCAGCTCCTGGAATAACAGGGCCTTCTATTTTTAGGGAAAAATGTATGTTAACCGTCACCATTTGCACTTGAGGGAAAAACCACCTAAGTCCCATAACCTTTCCTTTATGATAAACACAATCCGTTTATTCCCAAATTGGCCTTGAAGGCAGGAACTGCAGGGTTGTGGGACTTAGTCTCTTTCTGAGTGGTGGCGTTGAGAAAAAAAAACCAAGTCCAACAACCCTTCCTTTCAGAGACAAAGTCAAAACTCACATGCCAGAACCTAAAATGCTGTATCTGGTTTTTTCTATGAAGTCCAAATGGTGAGGGTGAACATTTGCACCACACAGCTTGTCGTTAAGTCCCTACTAAATAGCCAGAATCCAGAACGCTGGGTTTGGCGTCTTCTCTGAGGTCCATCACAAAACGGATGTTGGCTTCGACAAAACCAGAGCCTGGAGACTGCAGGTGATGGGCTCAACAACACCAGACCTCTGCTAGTGATCCGTATCCCGTGTGCTCATGGTGGCGGTGCCAAATTATCCGCAGATAACCTAGGTACCAGTTGGGGTGTCGTAGTTAGTAGAGCAGCCACCACACTATGATCTATTGCTACTTGGCCTTCGATTGGGGTATTTGAAAGCTTCAGACTGACTGATTTTCATGGAAGGTTCGCTTCCTTTGTCTTAGGCGTTTTAATCTTTTAGGCTGCAACTTGGTGTGTAATGGCGTGTTGGCAGTGTGGCTATCTTTTACACAGGCACACCTCTTATATCGATCTCTTATAGTATGTAATTACCTGGATGTGTTGCCTACCAAGTTGGTCCTAACATTATAAACGAGTTTGGCAGCATTCCAAGCCAAGCACATAATACGAAATCATAGTTTTAACCGGATTCATAGCCAGAGGGTTAGAAAACGGTACAAAATGGTGACAGGAAGAAACCAGACTGCTCAGTCTCAGCCAAGAATCAGGAACAGTGATCCCACACCTCCGTAACTTACACATTGTTACTATGGGTAAGTGTTAGATTGTATTCCAGCTTCTTATGCTAGAAAAGTTTTTAAAGTGGTATTTTAAAACTTAAAATAACTAGGAGGTTTCTAGTTTGAGTTCCACCGTTCACTTGCTAAACAGCAAGTTTTCTTAAAATCGAATTTTGATGAATATTTAATTTTCGCTTGAAACTTGAACAACTACGGTGACTTTCTTTTCCGATGCAAGGTAGAAATTTAATTTTCATAATAGTTTGACCACAAATATGGCTAATTTAACTGAATATTATCTGTTTGGCTTTAATCCAAAGTGGCTCCTTATGTGAACTAGGTTAAGAATGTACTTTATTAAAGCTAGTAACTTGACTATTAAAATTCATGGATTGTAGAATCACTGAATAGTTAAAGTAAATTGTAAGTACATGTAATGTGGATATTTTTCAATGAATAACAAATGCATATAATGTCGGTTTCGGGGTTTATCGATTTAATAGTAAACAATTGGTTGTAGTTGAGGTAAAAGTTTGCAAGAATAAGATTGATTATCGAAATTAATTTCTTGATGGCTGCAGTGAAAACTATGATGATTCCCAATCATAAAGAACTGTTAACTTTGGATAGAATAAGCACAAGTCGACCACGGGAAGGTGAATGATTAGCTCTTTTGTTGCTATGCTGAACTTGATATTTGGAAATATAAACTATAACCCCATGACTGCCAAATGTCCTGATAAACTGTGTTGTGGTGTTTTTAACGCTAGGAGTGTCATTCGTAATTTAAGGTATTTTAAGGCTCTTTTGCTGCGTGACACTTATGGCTTATTTTTTTTGTTGAAAGTTGGCTCTTTTCAGGCTTCATGGATAGTATGCTTGTTGATATACGTAAATTCTCTGTAATGCGGCGGGACAGGGGAAGGCGAGTTGGGGGACTGGTGGTGTACATCAAAATGACATTCAAACGGTTGTTGAGTTTTTGCTACAGATGCAGAGGGTATTACAATTTTCTTATCTGATTTTGGTCTGAAATTTAGTTTAGGATATTTGCCCGACAGCTGGAATGACGAAACAATTATAAATCTTTGACTGTTTATTAACAAATCTTTTGATGATCGGCACGCGTTCATCCTGCTGGGCGATTTTAATCTCTGCACCATGAATTGGGAGCATCGGTAGGCATCCGATTGTCATCACAGGCTCTTTCTGGATATAATTGCACCCCTGGGACTTTGTCAACTCGTCGACAAGCCTACTACGGGAGATAACATTCTAGATCTGGTGCTCTGTGAGGAAGACATGCTCGTCTTTGATCTTGAGGTTGAGGACCATTTCAAGAACAGCGATCATTGTGTTGTTTTCTTTTCTCTTAACTTGTCTTCTGTCGGTCATGCAGGCCAGGAAACACGCAAGGCTACTAGGTGTAAACTTGATGTGATAGGCTGAGGGATTCATTAAGTATTGTTAATTGAGAGAACTTTATTTTTGGTGTGCATCCTACTTGGTGTGCATCCGAGCGTGCCTAGAACTGCTGCCATAGTATTTTAACCAGCCATTTTCTATTCTGCAGCGAAACACGTAATAAAAAATTCTGTAGGGCCAATTCGGTTCCTCGGTTTATTAAAATATTCGTCTCCGTAAGCTTAAATTGTGGAGACGCCTTAGGACTGACCGCAGCGACCACAATAAGCATATATATAATATTCAACGTACACTTTACTCTTATTCAATCAAAACGTAGCAAAGTTCGCGTGAAGCCCAGCAATCCAGGACGGGTCACTGGCTGTTTTTTTCAGGCTCTATCGCAGCAGAATCTCTTTTCCACGTAATTTGCCGCCTTTGAATGTAGGCAACAATTATCTTACTGAGGACCTAGCAAAAGCAGAGGCCTTTGGTTCCACGTTTGCGCCAAATATCTTTACTGAGAATGGCAATAAACTTTTTTCTCAGGTTCCTTGTCTGCTGACAGTGTATCGTGATCAAACGTGCTTTTTACTTACACACTTGTGTTTGAAGTAATAAACAAAATTAAGCCTAGCCGATCACGTGGTCCAAACCGATTTTCAGCATTCCTTTTCAAGCAGCTCTCTCATGAACTTTGCTATCTGCTCTCTAGACAGTTTAATCTCTCATTCCTTCAGGGAAGAATCCCTAAGATTTGGAGTTCAGCTACAGTTGCAGTTTTCATAAAGGGATCTTCTTCAGATCCGACAAACTACCGGCCCATTGTCTTGACCTGTGTTGCCTGTATAATTATGGAATCCATTATTCGGGATGTCATTTTGAAGTTTTTTGAAGACCACTCTACTATTAACTTTAACCAATATGGTTTTCTTCCAGATAGATCTGTTACCCTTCAGTTATTAGGTGTCTTTGATCGTTGGACTTATGCATTTGATATTGGCATTTCATCGGACTCTCTTTACTTTGACTTCAAAAAGGCCTTCGAATTACTGATTCATCGAAAACTGCTACTTAACGTTGCCAATTGTGGTATTAAGGGCAAGCTGGCTGGTTGGATTGAGGCCTTCCTGAGCAACAGAACTCGACAGGTTGCAGTTCCAACGTCACTCTCATCGAGTGCTACTGTTCCCTGTGGGGTTCCCCAGGGATCAGTCCTGGGTACACTGTTGTGTTTTGTCTATTTTAACTATCTTGACTTTTCCGCTGGTAACACTTTCCGATTCAAATTTACGGGTGAACTCAAAATTGGCACGGAAAATTATTCCCCTTTTAAGTCTTTAGAACAACAGGCTGAAATACGAAAGGTACCCGATTGGTCCAGGAGGTGGCAGCTACCACTATCTGTTGACAAATGTTTCACTCTCCACTGGACATGCAAAATTCATGTTCTGTGTGTGACCTGGACCATACTTCCCTTCCATATGTTTTGGATCGAGGTTCGGGACTTGTGGGTGTGGTTCATAAATAATCTTAAATCCTCCCTACATTGACATAAAATCTGTATGCAGCCGTACCGCCGGGTTGCAATGGTCAAATGGTGTTTTACTTTTTGGTATTTGGTCTACCAAGGTTTGGGCTTTCAAAGTGGTTGTGAGGCTACTTTTAGAATATGCAACACCAGTCTGGTCTCCTTACTTACTAGGTGATATCGATTGCCATGAGGCTTGTCCAATGCAGATATACGAAGGGACTTCCACGTTTCCGTGACCTTTGCTACTCCGAACGCCTTAATAAGGCTGGTCTGGACCTACTTGAGTTATGCAGATTCAAATTTGATCGAATCTTAACCTACAAGATCCTACATGATCTCACATCTGTCTGCCTCCCCTTTTTTGATGTTGTGCCTTGCATCAGTCGAACGAGGCATCATAGCAATGTCAGCCTTGTCCACAAACTCTCGCCGAAATTTTTTTTTGGTGCGAGATATTCATGTTTGGAATGATCTTAGTGAACTTACCGTAAATTAAAACACGGTGCAGGTATTTCATCGCCACCTCAACATGGAAAATCTTTACCCATTCTTGAAGCGTTCTTGGCCCAAGGGTACTTAATTTTCCCCATTAGTCCACATTTTATGGCATGGTGTTAGTGGCTCACTGCTCTCCCGTGACCCTCCCACCCCTAGAGGCGGCAAAGATTATTATTATTAAATAGTATAGTAGTTCATAAACTACACTAATTTCGAGCACTGTTATGCACTGTTTACCAGGCGGTGCTGTTACAACCAGCAACAGTATTGGTTATGGAAATTAGTCACAAGTATCGGTAATATGGAAAATCATCAATACTGACAGAGTTTGGGAACGAAGTCAAATCAACATTGCTTACTATATTAGCAGTCAAAACATCATATGATAACATTTTAATTGTTTTTTTTCCTTTCATGGCAAGCAATAGGTATGAGTTAAAGTTTACATTTGAGACTGTTGGACCATTATTGTACCCTTCCCTTGTGGAATATCATATTAATAATTAGTTGAATGAGAGAAGTAACCGTTGGTACTTACTTAACCTGTCTTCTTGAAAACAAAACCAATTAAGGAGAAAACACATGGCAACTTTACTAAATAGAAAAACGTACGATGCCTTACTGAGAAGAAAAAAGCGAAATCTAAAAAAAGCGGTAATTTCTAATCAAAACATTTGTAATGTAAAACGTCTCACTGCTATAATTCTAGGTACAAAATGTTGTGAGATACAAAAATATATATCAAAGTTTACATTTAGAACAAATAAATTTATTAGCTTTTCATGTACATTTTTAAGCCTCACCTCCTTTTTAGTTACAATCATTACAGTGATGAGTCTTTTTTCACGTGTATCGTTTTTGAGTCCATCACAATTTACAACGTTAACAGCAAAAATGCCACACACAAATCGTTAATTACAATAAATAGAATTTAAAAAATATTTTTAGCTAGACATCATCGACTTACATAAGTCACATACTCCTACATTAAAGACAGATACCGTGTTTAATTCGAGGTTCGAGCGATGCAGGACAATCCATTTCCCGGGAGTCTACCCCCACTGTTCTCATTACAGGAAGTACCCTACATAGAGTGAAATTCGAATTCAATATTGTAATTACTCCTACTCATGGATAAAACTTTATTATAATTGTTATGGCACTTCTGTACAATTAGTCCAAGAGCCCATGCCGAAATATCTACGTCATAAGGTACAGATGTTTTGACTGTTGGATTATCTGTGGAAAAGTAAGCCTTTTAAGAATACCCGGGTCTTGCGAGTCAAACTGGACACTATTGGGGCATAGGGAGTTAAAAGACCTTCAAACATGACCGTCATTTACCTCATAAGGTACGTAGTTGAAATTAACGTCAAAACAATCTTTAGTATACCAGATTAAGGTC
This sequence comes from Lithobius niger, assembly GCA_023313725.1. Taxonomy (NCBI): domain Eukaryota; kingdom Metazoa; phylum Arthropoda; class Chilopoda; order Lithobiomorpha; family Lithobiidae; genus Lithobius; species Lithobius niger. The sequence goes on from JAHWFP010199846.1 coordinate 8,295, forward strand.
TGCACACAATAAGACACGAAAATAGGGCGCCAAAACCATTCAAGATGCCATTAAAGAGCAAGAGGAAGTCCCACATCAAAAGTGACCGCCATTTACCTCGTAAGGTACATGGCTGAAATTAACGTCAAAACAACCTTCAGTGTCCCAGATTAAGAGTTGCATACAATAAGACACGAAAATTAGGTGCAATAACCATTTAAGATTTCATTAAAGAGGAAGACCTGCACCAAAACTGACCGCCATTTACCTCATAAGGCACCTGGTTAAAATTAACGTCAAAACAAACATTAGTGTACCAGACTTACGGCTGCATATAATTAGACACGAAAATTGATCGCTGTAACCATTTAAGACACAGTTCTCGCAGTTCTTGGTGGTGACAGGCGAGGGCCGAGATGTTACACAACTCGGTCCGTTCGCTGTCCACAAAGCACTCAAAGGGATCTGTGGTTCCGATCCGAAGAGTGTCTATCGGCTCCGTGCTGGGGGATACCTTGTGGAGGTTGAGGATGGGGCTCAGGCAAAGAGGCTTTTGAAGGCGGGTGCACTGGGGTTATGCCCGGTGCGTGTGGAGCCGCATCGTACCCTAAATAGCAGCAAGGGGGTCGTGACGTGCTTTGATTTGAGGGGTCTCAGCGATGATATCATCCTGGACGAACTCAAGTCACAAGGCGTTACGGCTGTGAAGCGTTTGACGCGGAAAGGTGAAAATGGTACCCAGCCAACTGAAACCTTTTTCCTGACCTTTGATACGCCAGTTGCACCGCAGCACATTACTGCCGGTTACCTGCGGTTGAAGGTCAGGACTTATGTACCGAAGCCAATGCAGTGTTTCCGCTGTCAACGCTTCGCCCAGATCAGCGGCTCGTGTAAAGGTAAACCTACCTGTGTTAGCTGTGCTCAGGCAGCCCATGAAGGCGCTGATTGTGCTGGCCCAGAGCAGTGCATCAACTGTGGTGGTCAGCACCAGGCCTCTTCGCGGGACTGCCGTGTTTATTTAGAGGAACGTCCTGTGCAGGAATTGAGTGTGAAGGATGGGCTTTCCTACTCGGAGGCCCGGAAGAAAGCTAAGCTATCGGCAGCACCGATGACCAGATCTTTTGCACAGGTGTGCAGTGCGCCATTGCCTGGCCCAGTTAGTGAGTCTGCTGATTTAGCGGATTTGCGCGCTGAGCTCAGGTCTTTGACGAGGATGGTAGCCATGCTTGTTACTTTGTTGACCCAGCAACATCCATCTTTGCAGAGTCTTTTGGGTTCTTCAAAACCGGTTGATGCCTTGCCGTCGACATCTGCCCATCCTGCTACTGTTCCTGTTCCTGTTCCTGTAACTGTTCCCAGGCAGGTTAAGGCTGTAGTTAAGCCTCCTCCCGCCCGGAGTGCACCACAGAAAGTGTCGAAGAAGGCTCCTGCTGGTACATCCTCAGCACCACCCGTGAGGAAGTTGCCACCAGGAGAGAAGGTGAAACAGTCGTCGAACGACCAGCTTGCTGAGGGGTCCATTGCGTCCCCTCCACAATTTGATCCTCCTTTACCCATGGAGCAGAGAGATATTTCCTGTTCCACATCTCCTGGGCTTTTTCCTCCTTCCGAGGACAACTTCGTTCTGGACCTCACTCCGGCTTTTGATTCGGGGGAGGATTCAGATGTTTTCGGGTCGCCCAGGGGAGGAGTTGAGGAGGATGATTCAGTTTTACGCCCGTCCTAATGCCTGCGCATTCCATCGTTCAGTGGAACTGCCAAAGTTATCGGACCCATGCAGAGGAGCTGCGGCTGCTTTTGTCGCATTGGCGACCTCTGTGCTGCTGCCTTCAGGAAACTTGCTTTAAGGCGTCGGATAATCCGGTTGTTAGGGGTTACTCTGTCTACCGTCTGGATGCAGACCCTGTGCCACGTGCACATGGTGGTGTTGCAGTGCTGGTTCAACACTCTCAGCCGCATGCCATTGTGCCTCTGCACACTAGACTTCAGGCGGTAGCAGTTCGAGTTTCTTTTCAATTCGATATTACCGTCTGTTCGGTTTATTTACCGCCGGATGAGGTCTTTGGGGTTGGTGACCTGGAGGACCTGGTTTGCCAGCTCCCTGCCCCGTTTCTCCTGCTGGGCGACTTTAACAGCCACCACGTCCAGTGGGGAGGACCTAATACTGACAACAAGGGCAGGATCCTTGAGGAGTGGATGCGGAGGGGGTCCGTTTGCATCCTGAATGATGGAGCCATGACACACTGTAACCTGGCCACGGGCAATTAGTCAGCGGTGGACTTAGCCTTTTGCTCCCTTGCCGTCCCAGTTCACTTCACTTGGGCTGTCACTGCCGATCTGCATGGAAGCGATCACCTCCCCGTTGTGTTGTCCATGACACAAAGGGGTTCTGTGGCTTCCAGGCCAGCCCGGTGGGCGCTTAAACGTGCTGAATGGTCAGCCTTTGCTGAGGCTGCTGTATTTCAGCGTGCGGTTGAGGACTTTTCTGATGTGGATGAACTTTCCACTCATTTCGCTGACGTGGTCCTTGCTGCTGATCATGCTACTGTCCCGCGTTCGTCCACACAGCCGCGGCGGGTTCCTGTTCCGTGGTGGACGCCTGCTTGCGAGCGGACTATTCGGGCCCGCCGGCGAGCGTTGCGTGCATTTACGGTCATCCCAACTACTGACAACTTTGTAGCCTTTAAGCGCTGTCGTGCCCGTGCCAGGTATGTCATCCGTGAGGCTAGACGTGCTTCGTGGACAGCTTATGTTTCGTCGATCACGCGCTCCACGCCTTCTCAGCAGGTGTGGCGGAAGGTGCGCCAGATCTCGGGGAGGAGCGTGCCTTCCCCGGTTTCACAGCTGAAGGTGGCGAATTCCGTGATCTCTTCTGTGCCGGATATTGCCGACTGTCTTGCGTCTGCGTTTGCGCGGGTCTCGAGTGATAACCATTATGATCCTGGTTTCCTCAGAATAAAGCGTAGAGAAGAGGCTCACTCTCTAGACTTTCGCTCCGACGGGCTAGAGGAGTACAATTTACCGTTCACCAGGCAGGAATTTGTTTCAGCTTTGTCCAAGTCGCATGACTCAGCCCCAGGGCCTGATGATGTTCACTATCAGCTGTTGAAACATCTGCCTCTTGCCTCCTAGCAGTTCTTGCTGGAGATGTTCAACCGTGTGTTGGCAGAAGGCTCTGTTCCGGCAGCGTGGAGGACAGCAGTGGTCATCCCGATTGTGAAACCGGGCAAAGACCCTACTGCTCCTTCCAGTTATCGCCCAATCGCTCTGACTAGCTGTGTCTGTAAACTTATGGAACGGATGGTCAGTGAGAGGTTGGTCTGGGTGCTGGAATCACGCGGATTCTTATCTGCGTCCCAGTGTGGCTTTCGACGTTTTCGGTCAACCATCGATGATCTGGTTGCCCTTGAATCGGATGTGAAGGAGGCTTTTCGCCTGCGTCAACATCTGGTTCAGGTTTTCTTTGACTTGGAGAAGGCTTATGATACGACCTGGCGTTATGGGATTCTCCGTAATCTCTATGACTGTGGCTTAAGGGGACAGATGCCACTGTTGCTTTCCGCTTACCTCTCCGGCCGTTCTTTTCGTGTTCGTGTCGGGGCGACTCTTTCCCGCCCGTTTGTCTTGGAGAATGCTGTGCCTCAAGGGGGTGTTCTTAGTGTCATCTTGTTTGCTATTGGGATCAACCCCATTGCTCAGCAAGCTGCTGTTCCCCAGTCATTGTTTGTCGATGACTTCGGCCTGCGCTTTCGGGCAGCTCGCATGCAGACCTGCGAGCGGCAGCTACAGCTGGCGATTAACAAAGTCCAGAACTGGGCAGTCAGTAATGGTTTCCGGTTTTCTCCGGACAAGACTGTGTGCATTCATTTTTGCCGCCAACGAACACTGCACCCAGATCCTTGCCTGTACTTGGGGCAGGCGCAGATTCCTGTTGTCCCACAGGCACGTTTCCTGGGTCTGGTGTTCGATTCCAGGTTATCTTGGCTTCCACACTTGCGCCAACTTAAAGACAAGTCTTTGCGGGCACTTAACATCTTGCGGGTTCTGTCGGGCACTTCATGGGGTGCCGATCACACTGCCATGTTGCGCCTCTACAGAGCCCTTGTCCGCAGCAAACTTGATTATGCGTGCATGGTGTATGGTTCGGCTAGTGACTCGACTCTCCAGGTGTTGGACACTGTGCATCACAGTGGCCTGCGTGTGGCGACTGGGGCATTTCGGACTTCTCCAGTGGTCAGCCTCTATGGTGAGGCCTCGGAGCCACCTTTGGCCATTCGTCGGCGGCAGCTGGCCATTCAGTATGCTGTGCGTTTACGTGCTGTGGAATCCAGTCCTGCTTGGTTCATGGTTTTTGGGCCAGACTTGCGAGTCGGTAGACGCAGGGTGGGTAAGGGTGATTTCCGCAATAGGCTCCAGCAGTCCTGTCAGGAGATAGCCTTTGAAATGCCCAGCGTCTTGAGGCTTGGGGGGATGCCAGTGGCCCCTTGGCTTGTCCCAAGTGGCATTTTCATTTTCGCTCTGGCGTCCCTCCCGAAGGGTTCCACTCTGCCAGCAAGGTACTTGCAGGAGTTCCGGCGGCTTTGTTCTCAGTACGCCGGTTATCAGTGGCTGTTTACTGATGGGTCGAAGTCAGACGCTGGCGTGGCTTGTGCTTGTGTTTGTAAGGGATTGAAGGTTGCCCATCGCCTTCCATCAGGCTATTCTGTGTTTTCTGCAGAGCTCTTGGCTCTCGGTTTGGCGGTGGAATGGATCCTTGGCCTTCAGGGCACGCATTTCATTATCTTCAGTGATTCCATGATTGCCCTGGAGTCCTTGGCGACTTACAATCCTTGGAACCCCTTGACACAACGTGTCCAAGCTTTGCTTTCCCGCTTGCCTGGCCAGCGGAAAACCGTGCTTTTCTGCTGGATCCCGGGCCATGTTGGGATAGGTGGAAATGAGCAAGCGGATTCTGCAGCAAAAGGGGCCCTTTCTGGCCCTCTCAGAAGGGATCTCAGCCTTGTTCCCTCGGACGCTTTTCCAACTCTGCGTCTAAGGTTACACGCTTTTTGGCAAGCCTCGTGGGATGGACAGGACGGCAATAAATTATGAGCTATTAAAGGCACTGTTGAAGAATGGCACTCGGCGTGTCGCCGCAGTCGCCGTGAGGAGGTGGTGTTGGCCCGTTTGCGCATTGGTCACACTCGAATTACTCACTGTTTTCTTTTGCGAGGGGTTGACCCTCCTGAATGTTATTGGTGTCGGCGGCCACTTACGGTCCGGCACTTCCTTGTTGATTGTTGCCATCTTGATGGTTTTCGTCGTCGTTTCCATCTTCCGCATGACATTGGGCGTCAATTGGGCGATAAGTCTGTCCTCCTGTCCGGTGTTTTTCAATTTTTGCAGGAGGTACAGATGTATGACAAGATTTAGGTTAGGGGGTTGAATAATATCTCTGTAATGTGTGGTGCAGTGGCAACCCGGACCACTGCACTGTGACTGAGGTTGGCGCTAATGACCAAGCTGTCGACGCGCCATTAAGCCTCATCCCCCCCCCCATTTAAGATGCCGTTAAAGAGTGAGAGGTAGACCTGCCCCCAAATGACCGCCATTTATCTCATAAAGTACATGTTGAAATTACTATCAAAACAAACTTTAGTGCAGCAGATTCATTGTTGCACATAGCGAGGCACAAAAATTGGGTGCTGTAACCCACCATTTATATGCCATTAAAGAATTAGAGGTACACCCGCCCTCCAATGCCCATCATTTACATCATAAGGAGATGCTTCGAGTTAATTCCAAAACAAACGTTAGTATGCCTGAATCTTGGCTGTACATCATAAGACTTAAATTTGGGTGCTATAACCGTTTAAGACGCGAGTCCTTTCCATACTGGTCCTTTTGTTACCCTTGGGGCCACTCGACCTTCCCCGTCACTCTTTTTTTTGTCGCCCAAACGTGTCAGAAAAGTCATGGTCATAACTTACATGGTATGCAGTACTCATCCAGACGAACAAATAAACATAGGTCCGGAGTCGACCGGTTTCCAAGATTCAGTGACCTTTGACCCACAAAAACACACGCATTTTCAGCCAACATTCAGGGGCAGCGAGCTAAATTCAGAAACATAAAAACAATGTCTCTTAAAGACAAGTGAAAAATCACCACTTCATGAGCTGTGCCCAGACATTCCCCATGTGTTGAGCAAAAGTACATCTCACAATTACAGTTTCTGGTTTTGTGTTTGTACGTATCGCCAGACCACAATGGCTGTTAACCATACCAATCAAGAGATGGCCGACATGCATTTCATGTATGGGCGTGCCAATGGAAACGCAGCAGAAGCTGCATGGTTGTACGCTGAGACCTATCCAAACAGAAGGCATCCAGACCGTCGTATGTTTGCAAGGATCCACTCACGCCTGTGTGAGCGTGGCTCATTCGAGGTCGCTCTACGAGAAGGAAGACCAAAAACTGTCTGAACTCCTGAACTGGAGAGCGAGTGCTACAGAGAGTTGACGAGGACCCGGGAACGAGAACACAGCGGATTGCCGCAGCAGAAAATGTAAACCATGATGTTGTCTGGAGAATCCTCCATGAACAATTGCTGCGTCCTTACCACCTGCAGAGAGTGCAAGCCCTAAACGAAAACGACTATCCGGCACGGGCTGAATTCTGCCAGTGGCTGCATCAGCATTGCACTACTAACCCTCTCTTCCTGCATAATGTGTTATTTACTGTTGAAGCTGGATTTACCCGTGATGGAATTATCAATTTCCATAACACCCATGTTTAGGCTGATGGAAATTCCTACGCGATCCTGCAATCACGGCATCAGCGTCGGTTCTCCATCAATGTGTGGGCTGGTATCATAGGGGATGTTATCATAGGGCCGCATGTTTTACCCAACAGGCTTGCTAGGGATTCATACCTCACCTTCCTGCGAGATGACCTACCTGGCATACTTGAAAATGTCCCACTCATGACACGTCAGATGATGTAGCTCATTCACGATGGGGCACCAGCCCACTTCCAGCTTGCTGTCAGGCAACACCTCAATGAACTGTTTGGAGAGAGACGGATTGGCCGAGGCGGACCACGTCCATAGCCTCCCCGATCACCAGACCTGAACCCATTGGATTTTTGCATCTGGGGCTACGTGAAGGGACTCGTGCATTCACGAAACATTGAAACCGAGGCACAACTGCGGCAATAAGTGGAAGCTGCATTTCAGAAAGTGAGGCAAAACCAAGGACTATGCGAGAGAATCCGTGTATCCCTCAGCAGAAGAGCAGAGGCATGCATCCAGGCAAATGGCGGCCACTTTGAACATTTGATGTAATACCGTAGAAAATCGCCCTGCATCTTTTCAGGATTCAACCAATACCTCCTCATAATTTTGTTTCCAGAAAGTTTTCGTTTTGTAGGTTTCTCAGGAAAAGAAACTAGTGAATTACCACGAATGGATCATGGCTGGATATGTCCTCACACCACTGACTTCACACACAGGGGCCAGTCACTTGATCCGAGAGCAGGCGGTGGAAGCAGCAGCGAGCAAGCCAGTTGGTGATGGTGGTCTCTCGCTCCACTCGTGCCATTCGCTTATCGGGTCAAGTTTTAGCCTCTGTGACTTCACACAACTAAATTCGTCTCTTGTGGGGCACGTACTCAGCATTTCACATTGCTTAGACATTACTTATTTTTAAGCCTCCAGCGGGTGCCAGCATGGTGCGGCACGCTGAATGTAGTAGAGTAAATCCCAAAAGAGCGGTGTGTCTTGTTGTGTGAACTAGCTTTCTTACAAAATACTAAGAACACGCTTCTACCACTCTTAGGTAAAGGAGGTAAACACCACCGCTTATTTCCAGGCTGGGGATTTTCCTCTTGCCTTTAAGAGACATTGTTTTTTTATGTTTCTGAAATTAGCTCGCTGCCCCTGAATGATGGCTGAAAATGTGTGTTTTTGTGGGACAAAGGTCACTGGATCTTGGAAACTGGTCGATTCCGGACCCATGTTTATATGGACTTTTTTGTTCGTCTAGATGAGTACTACATACCATGTAAGTTACGACCATGACTTTTCTGACACCCTGTATATTCAAAAAAGTCAAAATTGCGGCAGGAAATTTTGTTTAATAGACTCACCCAAAGCAATGAACATTAGGAGGGAGTGCAACTCCTTTGGTTGTCTTAATTCTGACTCCTAGATGGCGCTAGCGTCTACAACGTATTTCAGTGATGATGTTAGTTCCACTTTTTCTCAGTTATTTTCCAACATAATAGTCCCAATCTTGTTTCAAATGAAAGAGAATCGAATTGCCTAGGGAAGTGTGGAGGCAAAATTATCTAAAATATATTTTTGTAGTTTGGAGCAATATTTTTAGGTTGGGTGTTGAAAGATAAATAAAAACCGTAAACGTGATTTCCCTCCGATATCTAGGAATTAAATCCTTTTCTTCATTAAAAAAGTGTTACTGATTTAAAATTAAACAACAAAATACCATAATATGCAGGTGTTGTTTAAAAAAATCGTACCTACTCTAATCAGATTTCAACGCAGAACGGGTGCTAAAGGCATGCTGGCTGGATAGCAGTTCCAACGCTCGTCAGATCCGTGCGTTCGGAAATCTCAGCCAAATGACGTTTCATATTTGTATGGAATGCTATCAACGTAAAACTGCGGCATAATTCATTGATAAATTTTTTTACTCAAAACCCCATCTTTCCCATTCTTGGATTACATTATTGCCCGAAAGAGTGGGAGAACTAGAAAGTAATAGTATGTTTATGTTCTTGTAACGTGAAACCTGGATAAAAACAAAACCTTTTGCAAAAAGGATTTATAAGGGACTGGTCATAATTTATAGCTGAAGGGGGGGGGGG
>JAHWFP010199848.1:0-14759 GCA_023313725.1 Lithobius niger
CACCCAGCTTCCACCTGCTACCCATTTTGTCAAAAGGCAGACGGTGAGTCGGATAAGCCGCTGTGTCTCAGAACGTGGGTGTACAACAACATCCACAAAACTAAAGGAAAACTTAACAAAAACGTTATAGAAAAACCGTGGTTTAACTTGGCTCCGTGCGGAAGTATGTCCTTGTCGGAAGTTAGTGGTAAAATTAACTCCGTGTACATCAGCAACGACGCTCCCAGAACCGTAAAACTTTGGTGTAACGTAGATTACGGAGTCGTCGAATCTAATACATTCAACGAAAAGTTTTCGGATAAAGACTTTATGAATTTGATTTCTGAATAAGAAAAAACGATGGATATTCAAAATTACGATTTCTTCGTGCCGATCAAGAAACCCAAAAATCATCCATTTCTTCCTTCAAACATCAGATGCCTGATTATAGGACCGGCAAACTGCGGAAAGACGAACTTACTGTTTAATTTTATCTGTAACGAAGGATGGTTGGATTACGACAGATTATACGTGTACAGCAAAACTCTGTGTCAAGCGAAATACCGAGCTTTACAGTCTATATTTTCCGAAATTGAGGGCACCGTAGGGCGGGAGATTGCGAGTTTTCACGACTCTCAAAACGATTTAATTCCTCCCGAGGAGTTGGACACCAAGTTTCGTAATCTCGTGGTTTTTGACGATGTTCTTTTAGACAAACAAAAAAACATAGAACGTTACTTCGCTCAAGGCCGTCATTCTAACGCCGACGTTTTTTATTGCAGTCAGTCTTACACCAGAATCCCCAAACAAGTGGTTAGAGATAACGCCAATTTATTAATCGTATTTCCCGTGGACGATTTAAACCTGAAACATTTGTACGAAAATCATGTCGGTCCTGACATGGAATTTCTGGAGTTTAAAACGTTGTGTAGAACGTGTTGGGACGATCCGTACGGGTTTTTATCGATCGATAAAACGTTAAACGAGGGACGTTATAAACGTACGTTTTCGTTCGATGACAAAAGAAAGAAAAAAAGATAACATGGAAAAGAAACGTGAAATAGTAAATCTCAAAAAACGTTTACGGGAAAAATTTTTGAATCAACGTTTGGACGAACGAGATCAAGAAGAATCTTTACAAGAATTTTTTAAACCCGTCGTTAATACTTTGAAACCTACCGTTGTTAATCCACCACCACCCGTAGCGAGTCCTGCGATTGCCGGTTTTCCAACGAGAAAACGACTAAAACGTATACGAATTATTACTCCCATAAAAAAAACTTATAAATCCGAGGATGAAGATGATGAAGAGTGGGAAACCACGGGGAACGAGACGGAGAAGTTTGAATCGCCAAAACCATCCGTCGAGCATTCAACTCCGATAGCGCGAGATCCCAATCTTTCCGAATATTCGACTCCAGCTACGCGAACCGAATACACATCTATCAGTACGGGTTTGAAAGTCACCCCCACACTTTCGGCAATACAAAACAGACGCGTGTCGACGCCTCCAGAACTTCCAAATTTCCCAACCCTCAGATCTTTGGATAGTCTGTTACCTGGTCAAGTCATAGGCCAAACGGCGAAATATTTCCTGATGAAATTTTTCGAAAATCCCAAAGAGACCGATCCTGTCTTCGGATTGCAATACGATATGAAAACTGGAGAAATGAGCATCGCTAATAAACCCGTAAAAATATTCGAGAACGACATAGTGGTCGGTGGTAATCAGTACGCGGGAAGACGAGGACTTTGGAGTTTGCTGGTTTTCAAGGATTTGAAGGAACCGTCGTACGCTCCCGAAGTCAAAGCGAGTTACGCTTCTCTTTTAAAAAATACTCACGCTATCTACCAAAACAACGATCCGGGCACTCGAAAACCTAAGTCGAATCGTAGTGCCAAGTACGTGTCGATAATCGGTCCAATCTGGGAGGATATGAAAACGAAGAAAAAGGGAACTGGTATGGTAAAAAAAACAGGGAGCAGGGTGGATTACAGGTACTATGATGATCCTAACGATCTGGTCGAAAGACTGAGGCTTTTGTACGGGTCAACCCAAGCGGGTCACGACGGTCACAGGAACGAAATGATAGAAATTTTATCGGAATTGGAACAACGAAGGGTCATCACAGCTAGAGAAAAAAAGAACGCTTATCAGAACTTAGGTTTACGATAAAAAAAATTTTGTATAATAAAAAAAGAGGCCAAGATGAAGTAGTGCGTGAAGTGTAAACGATCCACGCCTAACCGGCTCGAACCTCCTACTATTATTACATCGAAAAATAACAGAAGTATGGAAGTCTACTTTTGCGAAGTGTGTGGAACGAAAAGAGCTTCCTTCATCAAGTCTGGGAAAGGAATCGTAAATAAAATCGTAGACCATTTACCGGTAGAAGTTCATTTACCCGGATATCAATATTGCGGACCTGGAACAAAACTAAATCAGAGATTAGCTAGAGGGGATCCTGGAATAAATAAACTGGATGAGGCGTGTAAAGAACACGACATCGCCTACTCAAAAAGCTCAAATTTAAACGAACGGCACGTCGCCGATGAAATTCTTATATCTAAAGCTCGAAAAGTACGTAAGGATCCTTCAACCTCTTGGAGAGAAAAATTAGCCGCTGCGATCGTTAAGAAAATCATGGGGACGAAGCTCAAGTTCGGAATGGGAAGAAAAAAAAAACGAAATGGATCAACTCGTAAACGAACTCCACAAACCGACGCGGAAACATTTTCTGAGGCGGAAAGTGATTGTGCGGAGTCTGAATGATCTATGGCAAGCGGACTTGGTGGAAATGATACCTTACTCTAATGTTAATAAAGGATTTAATTACCTACTGACTTGCATTAACGTCATGTCCAAGTTTTCTTGGGCCATTCCCCTTAAATCAAAATCTGGTGTAGTCGTTACGAAAGCTTTTAAGAAGATTCTCGAAGGAACGACACCCCCTAAAAATTTACAAGTTGATTTAGGTAGTGAATTCTACAATAAAAACTTTAAAGCGCTCCTTAAGCGTCACAACATCAACCTGTACTCTACCCACTCTGAGATGAAAGCGAGCGTGGTAGAACGTTTCAACAGAACGCTGAAAACTCGCATGTGGAAACAATTCACCAAGCAGGGGAACTATCAATGGGTACACATTATTGATGAGTTAGTTTCACAGTACAATGACACGGTTCACTCCGCAACTAAACTAAAACCGAGGGAAGTAACCAAACGTCATGAATCGTCACTGAAAATTAAACCGAAACAATTGTTGAAAAAACCCAAATTTGTCGTAGGAAATAAAGTCAGAATTTCTAAAGTTAAGAAAATTTTTGATAAAGGGTATTTACAAAATTTTACTAATGAAGTTTTCACGATCCGTAAAGTACAAAAAACCGAACCCGTTACTTATCTATTAAAAGACGAATTGAACGAACCGGTGCTCGGAGGTTTCTACGAACAAGAAATTCAAAAAACTCTCGTTCCCGATTTATTTTTAGTGGAGAAAGTATTAAGACGAAAGAAAGAAACAGATGGAAAAATTATCTATTTCGTTAAGTGGAAGGGATATGATTCAAAATTTAATAGTTGGACGGATAATATTAGCAGTTTATCCTCTTAACCACTCAAACTTCTAATATAATCGGTCTAAAATGCACTCGTCAAGAAATTTTTTCCCAACTTTTTGTTCCTCAATATAAAAAAAGGATAAAACATTTTTGTTCCTCAATATTTCTTTTAAAAAAAATATATTATTGGTCTAAAATGAACTCGTAAACGGTTCAATAAATTTTTTTTTCCCAACCTTCCAACTTTTTGTTCCTCGATATAAAAAAAAGGATAAAACATTTTTGTTCCTCAATATTTCTTTTTTTAAAAAATATAAAAATTTAAAGTTGTACCGTACATTTTTATTCCTCGTTATTTAAAAAAAAGGATTTCTCGTTTCAGAAATGGACATTAAAACCGTTTTCACCTGCATTTATTGCCGAGAAACTTTCCGTACACAGCATCTGCTGCGAAACCATCTACGTTCGAATCACCCCTCTGACTGGGAAGAATGCGCTTGTTTCGTAGACGATTTACCCAATTATCTCAACAATCACTGCCTTTCACGAACTCATGGACTTTGTCACCGAAGATACGAAATGCCACTGTCGGAAGAATTCGGTGATCCACTTCGCTTCTTCCTGTCTGCACGCATGGCTTTGCAAAATCTGCTAGTAATTTGTCTAGAACAGATGGTTAATTGTAAGGTGCAGCTTTGTTTAGGAATCGAATTTTTTAGAAACGAGACATTATCGGAGACTGGTTTTTGGTCCAGATATTCGGAATTATACAACCCGAATGACATTCCAGCTGTATTGGACGAAGCATTCCGTAAAATTCAAGAATCCATCGACGTTTATGCCAGGGAAGGAAGTGGTTGGGCTATAAAACGAATCACCAACTTGATCATCAGAGTGGCGGAGTATCGACCGATGCGAGCTTCGTCGTATATTCCACTCCCTAGAAAACTCGAGGCTAAGGCAAAATCGGTAGTAAACATTCAAAATCTAAACGACGCAAAATGTTTTCTATACTCGACGTTATCATCGGGTTTGGGGTTAGACAGTACTAACCCCGAAGATTACGAAGAGCTCGAAGACATGCTCGACACTAGCTCTCTCTCCTACCCGACCAAGTTCGAGGAAATTGAAAAGTTTGAAAAGCTGAACGATCTTTCTATCAACATCGTCGGTTTTAACGACGACGAGGGATTGTACCCGCTCAGAGTTTCCAAGAACTACGACGGACTACCCATTGACCTTCTCTCGTTGAGTGATGCGGACAACACCCATTACTGCGCCATTACGGACATTGCTACGTTTTTACGTTATCGAGGCTCGGGGACTCATGCCAAATACTACTGCCGAAACTGTTTTGCAGGATTTGGAATGGAGTGGATGCTTTTAGTTCACCGAAACGAATGCGTCAAAATCAATCCTGCGCAAGCTCTCCGATTTAAGGCTCAAGGAGAGAACTTTCTCGAGTTTAAACATTTTAACCGTCAAAACCCATTTTCTCGGATCATCTATGCCGACTTCGAGTGTCTACTCCTGCCCATCCACACCGCTCAACCGGGCCCATCGACGAGCTGGACCACCCGAATTCATCGACACGCACCTTGCAGCTTCGGCTACGTCGTGATCGGTCAGAACGGGGAGATCGTTAATCGAGACTACTACTTGGGAGAAGATGCGGTGGAAGTTTTTTATAAACGCATGAAGAAAGAAGCGCGACATTATAACGAGTTGTTGAAAAGGATACTACCTCTCAATCTTTCCCCAGCCGAACAGGTCAGTTACGAAGAGGCCAAAGTCTGTCACTATTGCGAAAAACCCTTTCCCTTTTTGGTTTTGAAAGGCGATCCCAACACTAAAGTTAGGGATCACTGTCATATTAGCGGAAAATATAGAGGACCGGCTCACTCGAAATGCAATCTCAATGCTCGAGAAAAAAGAACCATCCCAGTCGTATTCCACGGTCTAGAAGGGTACGACATGCATCTTCTGGTACCCGCAGTGCACATGTTTAAGGGACAAATCGACGTTATCGGTCGGAATGCCGAGCGTTTTCAGAGTATGACGATCAAGAGGTTAGACAGCGGGATAAGCCTTCGATTCATAGACAGTGTGAATTTCCTTAAAGCTTCGCTGGATACTTTGGTCAAACACCGCAGGATCTTCCCGATTCTGGAGGCAGCTTTGGACTCTGGTTTAAAATCCTCTTGGTTCGTCGAAGAAACTGCGCAAGACAGCGTTGTAGATCTGCTGACCCGGAAGGGTGTTTACCCCTACGAGTACGTTACCGACATGTCCGTCTTCGAAAAAGAAGAGCTTCCCTCTCGAAAATGCTTTTTCTCTCAACTGAAGGACGAAGAGTTGGCGGGTGAGGAGTACGTGAGAGCGCTCAACCTGTGGCTCAAGATGAAAGTAAAGAAATTCGGCACCTATCACGAAATCTACCAGATGACCGACGTTTTCCTACTCGCCGACATCTTCGAAGATTTCAGGAAAATATGCCTCGCCAACAACAAGTTGGATCCCTGTTACTACATCTCTACTCCGGGATTTAGTTGGGCGGCACTGTTGAGAATGCAGAAATCCAAGTTGGAGTTGTTTTTACACTCGGGAAAACACAACATGATAACTTCCGGCATCAGAGGCGGCGTGTCGTTTATTTGCAAGAGATATTCGAAGGCGAACAACAAACATCTGGCCAATTTCAATCCCGGTGAACCCTCCATTTATATAATTTACTTGGATATGAATAACTTGTACGGTTTCGCTATGAGAGCTCGTCTCCCTTACGACGGATTCCGCTACTTGACCAAAGAAGAAATTCGGACCTTAGACATTGATACCGTGCCGGACGATGCGGATGTCGGATATATACTCGAAGTCGACCTAGAATACCCCGCAGAGCTTCACGACTCGCATAACGACTATCCCCTAGCTCCCGAGAAGCTCGAGATCGGAGAAGACCTCGTCTCACCCTTTTCCCGAAAACTAGCGGAAGATATCAATCACGACATCAAACCTTCTGCCAAGCTCGTGCCGAATCTCCTGCACAAAAAGAACTATGTCGTTCACTACCAAAATTTGAAGTTTTACCTGCATCACGGATTGATTCTTCGTCGAATCCGAAGAGTACTGAGCTTCAACCAGAAACCCTGGATGGAGGGGTACATCAATTTCAATACGGAGAAAAGGCAGCAATCGACCGCACCCTTTGAAAAGGATTATTTTAAACTGTTAAACAACTCGGTATTTGGAAAGACGATGGAAAATAAACAGAAGCGAGTCAACGTGAAACTGTGCACCGATCCCAAGAAAGCGATCAAGTACACCTCTCAACCTCACGCGGATTCGTTCGAAATCCTTAACGAACATTTAGTGCAGATCAACCGCAGAGTCAGGAGCGTCTGTTGCGATCTACCGACGTACTCTGGATTCAGTATTCTGGAACTGTCAAAACTGGCCATGTTCCGCTTCCACTACGAATACATTAAACCCAAGTACGAGGACCGTGCCAAACTCCTGTTTACCGACACCGACAGCCTCTGCTACGAAGTGGAAACGGACGATGTGTACGAGGATATGAAGCGAGACCGTGAACGTTTCGATACCAGCAATTATCCGAGAGATCATCCCTTGTACTCCGAAGCGAACAAACAAGTCCTGGGGAAGATGAAGGACGAGATGGGTGGCGTTCCCATCTTAGAATTTGTGGGTTTACGATCCAAAATGTACGCCATTAGAGCGCAGAAAACGAAGACATCCATGAAGGCTAAGGGCATCCAGACATCTTTCGTGAAGAAACACTTGGACTTTGACGATTACGAATCCGCCCTAAGAATGCCAGTACCCGCACCGAAAGGAACCTGGACTAAAATCGCCAGCTCGAAACACGAACTAAGCACGGTGAAAATTACGAAATCTCTCCTCTCGGCCTATGACGACAAACGTTTTATCCTTGACAATGGGGAAGATACGCTAGCCATCGGTCATCGAGATTCCGGCATGTGGCGAGAGTACGAAGACGACTTCGACTCCGACGTAGACATCATGACTGACGAGGAGGAGGAGGAGAGAGCGAGTTTAGCGTTCATCTCGAAGGAGAAGGAGGTGTTGAACGATGCTAAAAGAGAGGAAGAACGGGTTAGATCGGTACGACGATCCGCGGTACTAGAAAACCGAAGGATGAAGCTGAACAATCTCGTGGCGTGGAAGGAAAAAGAAAAAGCTAGGCGAAGAATGTTGGATAGGGAAAGACGGGCCACGATGTGCCCGGTGCTGAAAAAGACGAGATTAGAGAAAAATGCCGCTTGTATGAGGAAGGCTCAAGAACGAGAGTTTGAGGAGGAAAAGAAAGCCAGATTGGAGAAAAAGGCTGCTAGTATGAGGAAGGCTCAAGAACGAGAGTCTGAGGAGGAAAAGAAAGCCAGATTGGAGAAAAAGGCTGCTAGTAAGAGGAAGGCTCAAGAACGAGAGACCGAGGAGGAAAAGAAAGCCAGATTGAAGAAGGATGCTGCTCGGAAGAGGAAAATCCGCACGCTTATGAAATGAGAGACCGTCAATGCCATCGGGGACCCAAGGCGGTCATTCCCTTTCCTTCCCAACCCGTTTTCCCCTCCCAATCCCACCCCCATCCCACCTCTCCTATAACTGCAACCTTGATGCTGGTGGAGAGGCTTACCCCCTGGTTGAATATGCGAATATTAAAAAAACCGAGTTCGAAAAAAAAGCTATAAAAATAGACTCGGATTTTTTTTTGACAGTTCAATTGGGGAAACCAATAGCAGTATCAATCAAAAAAAGGTATTCACCAAATTGACAAAAAAAACTGAAAGTGACGTCATTACCCCCACTTTGATCACGTGACCGGAAGTGACGTCATTAGGGCGTGTGACGTCGTAAGTGAGGTATCATGGAGGCATCAAAAGGAAACAAAAAGGCATCAAAAAGCACTTTCCTACCATCCTCCAGATCGATGAAAACTAAAAAAAGGGGAGGGGGACATCACTTCCCACCCTCCTCCAGATTGACAAAAAAGTACCAAAAGACACTTTTCCACTATCTTCCAGATTGATAAAAAACGAAAGAAAGGTAGCAAAAGGCACTTTTCCACCGGAAGTGACGTCATTAACCCCACTGTGTCGTCATAATTGAGAGTCATGGAGGTATCAAAAGGATGCAAAAAGAGTAGCAAAAGGCACTTTTCTACCATCCTCCAGATCGATGAAAACCGGAAGTGACGTCATTACCCCCACTTTGATCACATGACTGGAAGTGACGTCATTAGGCTCACGTCGTAAGTGAGGTTATGGAGGTAGCAAAAGGATGCAAAAAAGTAGCAAAAGGCACTTTCCCACTATCCTCCAGATTGATGAAAACTAAAAAAGTGGGGGTAATGACGTCACTTCCCCTCCAAATTGACGAAAAATAAAAAGTAGCAAAAGACACTTTTCCACCATCCTACAAATTGAGAACGAAAAAAAAAGGTAGCAAAAGACACTTTCCACCATCCTACAGATCGATGAAAACCGGAAGTGACGTCATTACCCCCACTTTTCATCACCTGACCGGAAGTGACGTCATTAGGCTCACGTCGTAAGTGAGGTTATGGAGGTAGCAAAAGGATGCAAAAAAGTAGCAAAAGGCACTTTCCCACTATCCTCCAGATTGATGAAAACTAAAAAAGTGGGGGTAATGACGTCACTTCCGGTTTTCATCGATCTGTAGGATGGTGGAAAGTGTCTTTTGCTACCTTTTTTTTTTCGTTCTCAATTTGTAGGATGGTGGAAAAGTGTCTTTTGCTACTTTTTATTTTTCGTCAATTTGGAGGGGAAGTGACGTCATTACCCCCACTTTAATCACGTGACCGGAAGTGGGGGTAATGACGTCACTTCCGTCCGGGGATGGATGTACAACTCAATCGCGTTCTTACCCTACTGAAGCCCCTCCTACAACATAACTAAGCTAGTTGTATTTTGGCTTTATGCCTGAAAGAATAAATTACAAAATGTACAATTTTGGCATTTTTAAGTGAGATCGCCATAAAGACGATTGTAACGGCGGACGCTACGACGGCTGAGGTGCTTGTAACGCTCCCGGTTTCCTGGTTTGACACGGAGATTCAGCTTAAGGTGTTGCAGTGATTATAACGACTTTTATGGCATAAGCACAGCATGGGCTACAGTCCCAGCATGGGGGATGAAGCGTCGGGTCCTACTTAAAGGGGCCTAACCTTAATACTGCTGGTATTTCACTGCTACCAGCGATGGAATTTAACTGTTTAACAAGAGCTAAAACTAAAGATGAGCTACATATTTATTTTACACTTAAACAATTAATCATTTAGTAAACGAACTGAAGTTTAAAACTCCTTGTTTTGTTTTAACAACAGGGAATGAAAAGAACACTTTACATTAAGTTTGCACAACAGCTTTTGAATAAATTATTATGAAAAAGCAACAAGTTTGAATTTACATTCTAGTAATTCACACGATACTACAAAGCAACACTTGTGTTTTGAATGTACAATCAATTAAATTTTCGAATAGAAAAAGCAATACTGAACGCTCACTTGAGTCGTCCGCAAGACTGAACAGCCCAGGCTGGCTGCAGTCTATCAAACAATATGTTTCAAACACGCATGAAAGATCAACCGTTTCACAGTTTTGTTTCTAAGTGATAAAACATAGCCTTAAACCTCCCAGAGTTGCTGTTTAGAAGTCAACTCCTCAAATTATAAAAGCCGCGGCTACTTATAAAGTACGTCTGGAGTGAATAACCAATGAATCCCACACGAAGATCAAGCCGTCAGTTATTTGGATTAAAGTTACATTTAAAACAAATAAGAAAGAATTTGGTTTTTAGTAAGAGAACCACTCTGACGTTATGGGGTGAGAACCTAAGATGCCGCTACAGGCGTCACCACCATAATTTCACTAAGCTAGAGAGTTTAAGTTAAAGTTTAAACTATAAATTTAGACTTGGGGGGGTCCTAAATTAAATTTTCAAAAGCTAACTACAAATATACGAACCACTGCCATTTTGCCCGGCATGGCATCCTACGGACATGGCGTCTCCACTCCCGACTGGCGTGACCCTTCTAACTTGAGAGTTCTGTGAGCTGTGCTAATGTTTGCCTCATGGGGGCTGGGGTTTTATACACATAACTGGAAGTTCGCGCGGATGGGCAGGGGAGCTGCGGGGTCTGATTGGCTGAGGGCCTTCAGAACAATGGAAAGTGGGAGGAGAAGTCGGTTGAACAAAGGGACTGGGTGCAGAGCCGTTTGAAGGAGTAGGGATGGAAAAAAGAAAGGCCTGTTTTGAGTTTTACTCAATTGAACTTTGGGAGATAGGCCGTTACTTTGAATTATTGGCTATGGAATGCATATTTACATGCTTGCAACGTGAATAGGCTCTTGTTAAAGCCTAATACTTGGCTTTGGGTAATGCAGAAAGCATTACTATTACATTTAATAAGCTTTAACTGAAAATTGCAGTGTTATACACCACAACTAGTTTTGGCGGGGAAGGGGGGTAAAATAGAGGATTCGAAGTTTCTTGCACAGTTTTGACTTTCAGATAGCTTTTGGAACAGATCTTTTTAAGAATTCTTTTAGTTTTAATAGTAGAACAAGCTAGCAGTAGCATTTGGATGGGTTCAGTCGGGTTTAGAGGAGAGCTGGAACAAACATATATCCACTAAAATTTGTGTCCGGTAGAATGCCGATGTCTAATTACTTCGAACTAATGGCAGCGTTTCTGGGGGTAAAAGATTATTATAAAAGTATAAATATGGTTAAATAATCTAGCTCAGTTGTATGCTAAAACGCATGAAGTTAATTTGGAGGTTTAACTTTAAAGTTAATGGGCAATGTTTGATCTAAGTGGAAACTTTTCATAAGGCTTGCGATCGTTCAAACACAATAAAAAATATCACACTAGGAATTGTTGTCTGTACAAGCATGTGAGGTTAAATACCTTTGCAGAGGAAGCCCCTCCCAATTCACAACTAAGCTAGTGTATGAGGCTTTTTGCCGGTAAATAGGAGTAGTAAAATCAAAATACATAAATACAAGTTTGCAATAATGGCGGCCATTATGAAGGAGCGCTGCGGTTGTTTTTGGACGATCTTCAAACGTAGATTTGAGGATCTTCTGGATGGACAGTCAGGATTTGGGCTTCCTTAAGAGGCTTGTATTAGGACTGGCTATTAAATGTCGAAGAGTTTGGCCGATTTGGTCCATTATTGCGAAAACGGCGAGATTGTCACAATCGAGGCATTTGGACGCTCCAAGGAAAAAAAATTTGCAAGTTTCGAAAAACGAGCGTTTTTTGGCGGTCCACGTTTACACGATGTTCTTCTTGAATTGAAGAGTTCAGCCCGCAGGTTTTTAGGCTCGATGTGTTGAGGTGTCCTCACCACGAATGTCTAATACAAGACCAAGTTTACAGAAGGCCCGGGATTCATCCCCTGGGTTACCTTTGCTGAGGCCACACTGAACAACCTGGCATCTACTAGATACGGTAAAACATTCACTCAGATACCACTCAATGAAGATGACCTCCCCTTGGAAACTAAATCCACGAAGGCAACCTTACGACAGCTCCTTAACTCTGAAAGCTTAACACGGAAATTTGAGAAGGTGATCTCCGTAGGGAAACCACTTCCGCCACACGACCCGAAGATGTTAAAACGTTTGTCAAGGCGTCGGGAAAAGGGGCACTCAACCGGAAACGTTACAGAACCTTCGAGGAAGCAGAGTATGTAACGAAGAGGTCGGCTATGGAAATGGACTCGATTTTAAAGACCCCCCACATCCCTGCAGTTCCCGTTCCACCAATTCGAAGACGATGAGCTTTCGCTACGGTGCGGAATTAGCATATTCTGCATCCATACAATGCCTAAAGACCCTTGTTCTCGAGAACCCTGAGCTTAGGAACAATGGAAAGTGCGAGATTTATGCACATCCAGGAGAGAGCCTTATCCTTCCACAAGGACTCGTTCACTTGGCTATCAAGATTGCTTTTAAATGTAGTGTTCCGAAAAAGAGACGCCATACTGGAATCAGCCACGAACCTACCGGTCAACGTCGCTGGACAGCTTAGGTTGTTGCCAATCCACAAAACTAGTGAACTGTTCGGTGGTAACCTACTCTCCTTAGCCCCTGAACTAAAAGACAAGTCCAAGCCAGTGAGTGTTGCACCAAACGCGTCTCAACCCCCTACAGCGGAGGAAAGAAATTTTCAAGGAACAAGCTACTCTGTGGCTCCAACACGCTGAACCAAGGAAACTGGTCGTCCCCGAGAAGAGCTAGGGGAGGGCTGCTGAGACCAAGGGCAGCCCTTTCGTGATAGTACACCCCCTAATAGGGGGAGGGGATCAGGATCAACCACGAGAGGCAGGGGGTCCTTCAGAGGCAGGACCAGACGCCCTTTTCGAAGGTACTGACGACCAACCGTTGAGAGTCCCCCCCCCCCCGATCACCGACAGGTGGGGGGAAGGCTCACCCACTACCTACAGGCATGGGAGCGGATCACATCCGATACGTTCATACTGGAAACGATTCAACATGGCTACTCCCCCAGCCTCCGCTCATTCCCAAAGACCTCCAAGTCACCACCGAAATATCTCGTGGAGAGATCTTACAGCCACGAACTCCAAAGGGAAGTCCGAAAACTGCTGGAGAAACAGGCAATCATCCCAGCAGAGGAATCAAAAGGACTATGGAGCCCTGCCAGAGTTATACCAAAGAAGGGAGGGGGGGACGAGACTTATCTTCAACCTACAAAAACTGAATGCCCACCTAAACAAGGATCACTTCAAGATGGAATCGATAGACTCTATCAGGCAGGCAATCCGATCAGGAGAGTACACTGTGTCGGTCAACTTGGAAGACGCATACCTCCACGTCCCACTACACCCCTCGATCCAGCATCTCTTCCGTTTCGTTTGTTGAGGAATCTCGTACCAGTTTCGGACTCTGCCGTTCGGTCTAGCCTCAGCTCCCTACATTTTCACCAGTATGTTGAAACCCGCCCCCGCTACCCTCCACATCCAGGGAGTGCTAGCCCACGCTTATCTGGATGATTGGCTGATCCGGCACATGTCCAGATGCACACTGGTTCAGCACCTAAACAGTTGCCTACACCTTTTCAGAAGCTTGGGCGTAAACTGAAAAAAGTCACGCCTGACCCCAGCGCAGGTATTCACGTTCCTAGGAGCCGACTTCAACCTCTTAAATGCCACCATCCGCCCCTCAGCAGAAAGGATCAAGATGTAACGGCGGACGCTACGACGGCTTAGGTGCTTGTAACGCCCCCGGTTTCCCTGGTGTACGTGGAGTTTCAGCTTGAGGTTTCTACGGTGTTTACGACGACTTTTTTCGTTATACAACACAGCATGGACACTGTCCCAGCATGGGGGATGAAGCGCCGGTCCTAATTAAAGGGGCCTAACCTTAAACTGTCGGTATCGCTGCCACCAACGGTGGATTTAACTGTTTAACTAGCTAAAATCTAAAGATGGGCTACATATTTAATTTTACACTAAAATACAATTAATCAAGTCTAGCAAACGACTGAAGCTTAAAACTCCTGGTTTTATTTTTGCGACAGAGAATGAAAGTACACTTTACATTATAGTTTGCTTCGGAAAGCTTTTGAATACCAATTATTTCAATAGGCAACAAGTTTACATTTACAAAAAGTAGCAAGTTTGAATATACACTTAGTATTTCATAAATTCAGACAAACACACTTGGTTTGAATAAAGTTTTAAATTTTCACATTAGAAAAAGTAAATCATGAGTGCTCCCGGAGACACCCGCAAGACTAAACAGCCGCAACTGATAGTAGTCTATCTGACAGTATGTTTCTTATGATCAACCGTCCACAGTTATGTTTCTAAGTTTTCCAAGCACAAAAAGATCAACCGTCCACAGTTATGTTTCTAAGTTTTCCAAGCACAAAAAGATCAACCTCCCTTAGTTCCCTCGAGAACTGTTCTAAGTAATAAAAAGCCCGGCAATTTTACACTTAGGCATCAGTTTGTTTCAATTTGCCTTCCACAAAGATCAAACCGTCATTTAGTTTAGATTAAAAATCCATTTAAAATAAACTGGAAAAATTTGGTTTTTAGAAAGAGAACCACTCTGACGTTATGGGGAGAGGAAACCTAAGATGCCGCTACAGGCGTCTCCACCATAATATTCTCTAGCTAGAGAGTTAAG
>JAHWFP010199849.1:0-20771 GCA_023313725.1 Lithobius niger
ATTGTTATGATTGTCCGTTTGCATGAAAATACTACGACTGGAAAAAACATAACGTCATCCGTACTGGGCATCTTTGTTGAAAATACAAACAAAACAACGATCTTAGTAATTACCATACTTTTGCCGTTTTCATTGTTGTAAGTGTTCATTATAAATCCCGTAACCTAGCCACTTCCAACAATGGTGAGCAGCCTCATCATTGTTGCAACAAATGTGGGTGACTTGTACAGCATAGCCTACTTATACTGCATACTAGACCGCACACTTATAGTGCACACTTATAGCGCACACTTTTGTTGATGTGATAAGATAACTAAAGTTTCAACGTCAATTCTTGCTCTTTCTCGGAGCTGTGCAACATCCTCGGGGGCTTCACCCCCTCGGACGATTCCACAGCTCCTCGTACGTCGCTTCACCAAAAGTGTGCATGAAATCGCTTATACCGTCCCATTGTTGCAAAATCCATGGTATAATAGGCCGCAGACCAAGCGGCTCTATCGTTCAAGTTCTTTTCTCACAAAAGGGGGAACACTTGCTTTACTTATGTAAAACTACAAAATAATCCACTGATTTAAAAAATATTTTGCCGTTCATCTAAAAAATTGCACAAGAAAGAGATAGCAGCAAAAATGTACGTGCATTTTAGACTAATGAGCGCTGAGCAAAGCCACCCGTCGCCGGACTAGGCCTGACCAATCAGTGTAGATGGTTTGAAGACTCACTCCCTGATGATAAGCTTGTAACCATACATTTTTCTATGAGAATTTTAATCGCAATAAGCAGTCCCAAACGTAGGTGTCAACAAAACAAGGGGAAAATCTACAGATTACGATAAAACATCAAGAGCTACTATCAAAGCTTAGCTTGTGGAGAAAAAGAACCGTAATAACTCGGCAATGATTTCGGCAAACAGAATATTTTTTTTTTATTCGAACGTGATCGAAAAAGGACTGAATCCGTCGAAGTGTCAAAAGAAACCCACAAAAGCCATCCAGTTGAAAGTAGACGTACAAATTCCTGGCAGAAAAAGGTCTTGCACCTTACGTGATTTTATTTCTTCAAGTTAAAGTAGGTCGCCAGTCGCCGTGCCGACAGGACATAGAAAGATTCCTACCGTTGTCAAGTTGTCAGCCGTCGGTTGAGTGATGGTGAATACTCCGCGTTATCACTTAGCTAAGAGCTTTTATATGCAGGTGTGAAAAGTAAACATCTGTATGCCATAAGTAATCACACACCATTCGTTATTTGATGGATATTCGTCATTGACTGAATTGGCTTGTTAGTTTCAGGACGATTAGAATATTTTGGTTTTTAATATCTTTTTAGTGATGCGAGGGTGTGAAGCAGTGCCAAGCCTCAACTCACCCTGGGCTGATGTCCACCTGTTGGCCCGTCATATCAGGCTCTCTTTCCATCTGTCTCCATCTGATAACTTTTGAACTCCTTGTCCGATTCATTTGAAATTTTGCACATGTATTCTATATTTTGTAGATAAAGTTCTAAAATCAATAAAATTGGGTTAGGAGTTTTGGGGACAGTGAATTTCAAAGATCAAATCAAATCTGACATATTTAGCTCACTATCGTTCATCATTTCATTCACTACTCAGGAATTAGTCAAAACTAGGGACCGATCATGGCTTCGCTAGAAAAATAAAATGAATTAAATACATAACATCCTGACTGGATTGTTTGGGGGGTGCGGAACTGTCTCTGGTTATTCGCGACTCTCCTAAGGTGCAAGATCGGTAGTGTATTTACATCCTAATTGAGAGTGCCGTCGTCGTTTTTGTACGTCGTACTTGTTTGTCCAGTAGGACTGACTTTTTGTACGACTGGAAGTCTGCTGTCCCTAAACACCAATCATAGACTAGCAAATTGAAGACTTCAAACTTCTAATTTCAAATTGTAGTGACTCATCCTGCCTCAGCTCCTGCCAACGTCAATATTGGACGACCTGATGCTGGGACTGATGACCCAGCATCTTGATTCCCTTGAGCTGAGCTTGGTTGACGATCTTAAGTGTGCCCTGCCTCTGTTATTAAACTCACTCACTGTATTGTTATGTATTCTAAAATCACATCAATTGTTAAGCATGTGCATTGCCTAGACAACGTATTGTTAGTTTAGGTAATCACAATAATAATACATTCCAAGCCCCCATTCCACCCCAATCTTCCGTTAAGTAATCTTTGGCTTCTTAATTAGAAATTTGTTATTATTCCTCCCCAATTTCCCCAGTCCTCCTCACGTAAGCCATTATGTCCCTTTTATTCATTTGTATTTATTCATCACATTAACAATTATTAAGAGTTTGTTTGGTGTCGTGGCAGGCGAAGCTATGTATAAAATCTTGCATTGAAAGATCAAATATTGAACCCAACCAAATGTGTTTTATTAATGATTGAGTTTTGTACATTAAACCATCCCCACGCTTTAGTATTATCACGTTAGGGTCGCCCACTCCCCCAAACCTCTACATTTTTGGTGCATTTCGGCCAAAACGTTAAAAATTTGAATTTCGAACCCCCAATTTCTTATGTAATGTTGAGGATTTTATAATCATGAAAGTGAATTTGTCAGGGTTGTTAGGAGAAGCCAAATCCCTCCACTCCCCTGTCCTGTACCCGTTTAGGGCAGTTTACAAGTTTTAAGAGAAACAATGGACGAAGACACATCATGTTACCCGCTTCGTGGAACAAAAGCGAGGCTGGAAGCATCCAGATTAATCACGATTTCGACGCCAGCAACTGTTTTGGACGATGTAAAAAGTAGTGAGCAAGCCACAGCAGAAAATTCGCCACCTACCGTTTCTCTGGACGATTGTTCTGACCGTTCTGTTGCTTTAGAAGCTCTGGATCAGCATGAAGATGTGAATCCATTTCCAATTGCAAGCCCTTTTTACGTGGATTACGGTAGCAAGTTCCTTCAGTATCTGCCAGAGTTCCCTTACAACAAACGTTCATGTTCATTCATCACCAGTTAGCCCTGGGCCTTCAGAACGTTTGGCAAAAGAGGAAAGTTTGACTCTACCAAGGAGGGAAATTGATGCTCATTCCGTCTATGGTTCACCATCACATGTTTCAAGCAGCAAAAGCATTGAAAAACGACAGATGACAAGGAAAATTTGTCAGAAAATTCCATCAAATCCAGTTCATTCTACTCCAGTTTCAACCAGTCTTGGTCCAGCAGTAGTAAGCCATTGGAGAGGATAACTGCAGCTCAGTTGGATGACGATGGCAGACAGGCTAATATTAAAAGAAATTACGATTTTCGACGTAAGCTTTTACAAAAGAAGATTCGAGAGGAAGTATTTAGCAGTGTACCTGAGCCATTTTCTGCACCTGTTCAGCGTTTACTCCCTCGAAGAAAGCAACTTTCAAACGAACCAATTATTCTTGGCCAACCTGAATCTGTAGGAAGTTATCTCCCAAGCACAACTTCTTCAACTGCCAGAAGTTTTAAGTCTGACCAGTTTTCCATCAATTCTAGAGAAGAAGAAATGAATTTAGACGATTTTACTTCAAATTTGTCGTCAGACCAGTTGAAGTTTTTACTAAATTCTTTACCATCAATCCTAGCCAGGAGTTTGGCTGAACATCGCCACTCAGACCCATTGAAGAATTCTAGAAGAGAACCAGTAACTCCTCCTATGCGTCTGTCAGCCCCTGCAGAAGTTTTGGCACTTAACGATAGTTACTCTGTTGAGGAACTTATCGAAATCATCAAAGAAAATCTGTCTGAAAGGTTTCAGCCTTATGCTTGCCAGAGGGATTTTTCAAACTTGGTCGAATTTTACAACTACGCGACAAGAATGGAAACATACCTAGCTTCAAAAACTGGCCATAATTTATCCGTTGACACACCAATAACTACTTTGTCTAACCCGAACGTGTCTGTAAACAATCAACGCCATTCTGTCAATTCTGTACAGGTCCCTGTAATGTCTTCACCTGCAGCGGCGGCACCTGCAACAGAGAAAATTGTGTCAGTTGCATAACACTGCTAATCATGACATAAGTTCCTGTTCACAAACTAAACAACTAGTTGAGGCTGTTAGGGCAGGCAATTTTTCTATTCCCAAGTTAGTTGCAGATTTAGCTCGTTCTCAACCAGCAACTGTTGCCACTGCTCAAACTAAACAAAACGATCAGCAGTTCAATACTCAGCCTAAATCATTACTTTCTGGTTTAGACAAAGCTAGAGGACAGGCAGTAGTTTGTAACGAATGCTTTAAATCTGGGCATTTAGCTAAAAATTGCTGGATGAAGCATCCTGAGCTTCGCCCAGCTTGGGCTTCAAACACTGTCAACACTAATGTGAGCCAGCTCTCACAGACCACTCAGGGGTTAAATCCAAATGCTCCCCCTTACCCAAAATAATCAGGCGACAACTTCAATCTGGCTTTGCAGTTTCCCGACGATCCTCATCGAATACCCAGAGGGATAAGGGCTGAGCGTCCCAAAAAAATAGATTATCTTGGACTTCCCCGTATAGTTAAGGGTCCTGAGGAGCCCCAAAATAGCCCTTGTGGCTACGTTGGTGTGCGAATCGGGGATGAAATTGCCGATGCACTTTTGGACAGTGGATCAAGCCTTAGTTTTGTGGGCGAGGGCTTACACGACAATTTGATTAATTTGGGTTTCAAATTCAAAAAGCGGGAATATCGGGTCAGATATGCTGATGGGCGCTGGGGTATTTGCCCTGGGTTTTTCTTTATTTCCATTCAGATTAAAACCCATTCTTTTGTATACCCATTTATTGAGATGCCTGATGCCATCCAACCACTAATTTTAGGTGTGGAATTTCTGACTTGGTCAGGGATGATTTTAAATTATAATAGAAACTATTGGTTTTGGCATCCATTCAAAGGCGACGTGTATGCTCCCCGTAGGAATCCCTTGCACTTGCTCCCTCCTACTGTAGGTGCGATTATTGGCAACGCAGAGCTACAACCCACCCTGGAGGAGATCCGAGAAAAGGTGAATAAAATTGAGATTTTGGACTCGGATCAAAAGGAACAACTTTTTGTTTTGTTAGTGACTTATCGCCATGCATTTTCTACAAGAGTAGGAAAATTTAAACACTGCCCACCACTGGTGATAGATACTAGCGGAGCCCCTCCTGTAGCTTGCCATCCCTACCCTTTAAGCTATTTAGGTAACCTGAAGGTTGCCGAGCATGTTAAAAATATGCTTGACCTAGGCGTAATGGTTCCTGGTTGTAGTGAACACTGCTGCCCCGTGTTTTTGTTGCCGAAAAAGGACGGAACGTCTCGTTTGGTGGTGGATTATGTCCCTCTCAACCGGAACGTGCAGCGTGACCCATTTCCACTACCACTCATTGATACACTCATTGCACGTTACGACAAATGTAAATGCCGAAGTAATTTGGACCTAACTATGGCATATTGACACGTGCCCTTGGACCCTGAGAGCGGCAAAATAGGGTCATTTGTCACTACTGAGGGCCAATACCTACCTCTCCGTGCTCAATTTGGCATGAGGAATAGCGGAGCCAATTTCTGTCGTGGAATGTCGCAGTGCGTCGAACCGATACGTCACCTAGGATGCATCGATTATGTTGATGATCTTGGGATCAGTTCAAAGCTCTGGAAGGAGCACCTGATTGGCCTGGAAGCTGCATTGTCTATGATGGTGAATGAAGGGTTATCAGGTAACTTCAAAAAATCAGAGTTTGTGGTTAAGGAACTACTCGTTTTAGGCTATTTGGTCACTGACGATGGCGTAAAAGCAAATCCTGCAAAAGTACAGATTTCACAGTCTTGGCCAACACCAAAAACTGAAAGAAGTACGAAAATTCGTAGGATTAGCAAGTTGGTTTCGCAGATTTGTGCCTCGATTCGCTGAAAGGATTTCAGCATTGACCGACATCTTGCGAAATAGCAAACAAAGACATTTGTCTTGGGGTCCCAGAGAGGATGAAGCATTTAATAACATCAAGAGCTATTTATTAGATGCTCCTATTTTAGTTCATCCTGATCCTACCAAGCAATGGATTTTGTATTCAGATGCCAGCGCCTCTGGTGTTGGTTGTTTGTGATGCCAAAAGGGACCAAACGATGACCATGCTGTTAGTTGATATGGCATCATGTAAACTGTCTTCGGCCGAGGTCGTTATAATTGCTCTGAACGTGAAATGCTATCAGCTGTTTTTTAGCCTCAAAAAGTGGCACATCTCGTGGAAGGCGGTGACATACTGTGCGTGACAGACCACTACCCTTTAACTTTAATGAACGTCAAGAAGAACAACAGAGGGCGCATAGCCCGATGGCTGGTATTCTTGTCGTCATTGGATGCTAAATTCGATTTCCAACCCGGTAGACTTAACGCCCCAGCGGATAGTTTTTCACGGATGTTTGAAGGTGTCACCACTCCCGATGAGGATCGCATGAATCTGCCCCTCACGGAAGTACATATTCCCAATTTCAGATAGCCATTTTATGTATTCAACAACGATTGCTTTAACTGCAATGTTGGGGTAGCTCAAATTACGGTTGAAATGATAGCGGCTGAAACTCGGAGAGACGAATTCATGAACACGTTAGCATTAGCTTTGCAGGGAAAACCTAGGAAAGCTGCTTCGGTCGCAATTCAGAGATTTGTAGATAAATATTTAGCGAATTGCATCTATGACGACCAGCAAAGTGTAATATATTGTGACCTTGCGCATGGCCCCCTTGAGTCAGCCAATCTAAAGCTATTTCTTCCCAGGAATTTACAAAGGCAAGTGTTGGATCTTAACCATAGTATGGTTACGGGAGGACATTTCGGTGCCAGAAAAACTGTCAGAAATTGTTTTACCTTCCAAAAATGAGTAGATTGGTCCATAGGTTCGTCCGGGTATGCCATCTGTGCCAACAATGTAAAGGCCATGGCTTACGAACCCTTGGTAGACTACAAACCATTCCTTTGAACCATCCTTTCCACACAATCCATTTAGATTGGAAGCAGTCTCTGCCAATGACCAAGAGTCCGCGTAAGAATCGCAATGTACTGGTAATAACAGATTTGTTCACTGGATATCTCCCTTGTTACCCATGTAAAAAGTTTGATACGAAAACGCTTGTCACGCTGTTAATCAAGTTTTCCCTATATTTGGGGTACCTCATCGCATGGTGAGTGATAATGGAGCCACCCTGGTGAGCTCAATTACTAAGGAATTTTACAGGCGTTTTAGTATTAAACAATCGGTTACTACCCTTTACCCATCCAGCGTCTAACAGCCCAGCAGAGCTACAGTGTAAGAAAATTGGTAGGATGATCGCACAATTTTGCGGCGATAACCCGCGTGACTGGGACGAGAAACTTCCTTTATTTATGCTTTCTATAAACAGCTCGGTTTATTCGAGAACTGGCTACACCCCTGCTTTCTTAAATTTCGGCCGAGAGATAAATATAAGAACAGACCCTCCCATTCAAGACACTTTAGATCAGCCACTACCTCTTTGGGCTGCTACACTAACTAGTAATTTGCGTAAAACGTTGGAGAGATAATGGCGGATTATTCTGATCGAGCTTACGAATATGCTAAGCTAAATGCTCGTATTCCTAAACCTCTGGAATTCGAAGTTGGTGATAAAATTTGGATAAAAAGTCATTATTTGTCACACAAGCATAGTTATTTCGCGGCTAAACTACAAAGAAAATTTGTAGGACCGTATGAAATTGTAGAGAAAATTTCTCCTCAAGTTTAACGGGTTCGCGAAGTTTCAACGGGTCTCTTGCTAAAGGGGTACCAACATATTTCAAACTTGAGACCTGTTGTTGACGAAATACCTGGTGAATTCACTTAAGTTTGTAATTCCAGACTCTTTCAGTTTAAAAGTTGCCAATTTGTCTGATATTTCTAGTTTTTATTGCCAGTCTAACTGCCAAGGGAAACATTTCAAGATCTAGATTGGTGACTCATTTGAATAATTTGGAAAAACTGTGTTAAAAGTTATTTTATTTTATTTCGTTCAGCTCATTTTCATGTTTTATGTTCATTAGCTTTCAAAATTTGATTTTCATCCATTACAAGTGGCCTGGTCAAACACCAGTATAAATTTATGCCACTTCTTTAGAGCCCACAATTCCTTTTTGTAAATTTTTGATCCCACCAGAAGCTACAGCTAAGTGAACCTAATTAACTTGATGCAAATGGTATTAATGCTAACCGTTGAAAATGCGGGCAACTTATGGTTAATTCATGGTAAGGAGACTTGATAGTAGGGCAGTATTATTTCTCAATTTTACTGCTATAAACGAATGCTGTAAATTGTGAGAAACCCGTTCTATTTTTAATTTGAAACAGAACCTTTAAGTCTAAAGTGTTAACTCGCGTTGATCAGATCTGCGTCTCTTATTAACTTGGAAAACTTAATTCTTGAGTTTTTGCTTGGAAGCAATGCCTTTTTTTTTTACCTTGGTCTTAAGTGTTAACTCACCTAAGGCAATTTTTCTTCTTTTAGGTCGCCTTGGTCTTAAGTGTTAACTCATGCAAGGTAACCAATTAAACTCCATTTTTCGTTTTGCTACTAATGTCACTTTGGAAAATTAGTTTAAAGCTGTATTCTTTTTGGACCCCCTTTCTATAACAGATAGGATCGCCCTTTTGATTGCAAGGCATAGCCTCCATAGCAGCAAGATCGTGAGGTACCCTATTAATCCTCATTTTGATTAAACCCGATCACTAAAATGAATAACTCAGTTTTTGAATTTGGACGAAGGTAGGTCCCCTACGATTTCTTTTTGTACCGGGAAAAGTAGTAATGGTCCCTGTTCGGGTTAAAATCACCCATCACCAATTTGGCAGCAGGAGGAGTGTGTCAACTGTTGATACCAAACACATCAGTTTATAAAGGAGGAACCATATTTAAGGTTCTACCGACATCGGCCTGTGCCAGTGATAAGCGGCTGTATAGCTAATGAAGTCATCGAGTGTGAAACCACGAACCTAACCAGCAGTTTAGTGGGGAAGCCCAAGCCGGATCCGTAAGCACTTAGGTGATACAGGCAGAAGCTCCGCTGGAAACCCTCCACCACCCAAACGTGATTTTGCGATTTTAGCAAAATTTACTAACCTCATTTAGTGCAGAGAAGTGCAAAATTCAATTTTTCCCCTAACCTTAGTGGTTTAAACTTTTTATTTTACGCGTAAGTTTTCTTAAAATTTATCCTGAGAGTCACCAATGGACAGCTTTTTATAATTGAGTCACCAATGGACAGCTTTTTATAATTGAATGTTAAATCTTTATTTTGATCTCAATAAATTCTGAAGCAAAAACTATGGAAATCTGCTTAATAACTAAGATTGTACAATTTGGATGTAGGATATCACTTCTTTAAATGGTTAACCAGAATGAACAAAACTGGACGCAATTGTTTTTGTAACATGTTGACTGTTAGGAAGAGGTAAACTTTTTTGCCTCTATAAGTGTCTATAAAATAGAATTTTGTAGGCTATATTTTAAAATGTTAACTGCTAAAACTATTCATAGGCAGAAAATGCTTACCAATCTAAGAAATTCATGTTATCTAGTCTTGGAGACCAATGATATGTTTCAAGATGAAAAGTTAATTTACTGCTTAGTTACGCCATTGACAACTGCTTCAAACTTTACAAAGATTGTTGTACCTCAAATTTTTGGTATGCCCATATCATCCAACATTTGCAACGTTTGTAACCCAGAAAGCGATTTTTAAAAAGAAATGTTAGTTATTTACCTAGGCTAGACAAATGTTTGCATGCATAATTTAACTAAACATCCTAGTTATGCACAAATTGTAGCAATCCTTTCCTAGGCCTATTGGCAAGTTAAAGAGTTCAGGTGTTGTGGTGTCGGGACAATTTTTGTGCAATGTCCATGTCACTGTTTTATAATTTTGAGTTGATTATTCAACATGAAATTTCTATAATTTCGCCAACAATTTCTAGATAGCTGAGAACCTTTCCTGGCCCTCTAAACACTAAGCTGCCGCTCACATGTACAACCCCTAGTCACAAGATACAATTTCTACTCTGGATTTACTACAATTTTAAATAATGTCCATTACTGTCAAATGGAAAAATTCATACACTCCTGAAGTTTTAACTCTAAATTTATCTTCATTCGTCCCATCTTCAGTGATTAAAAAAAACATGCGTCCGCTTCGTTACGAAGTAATCACACTTTTTTTGGGCACTGTAAAATGTTTATAGCACCATAAATCCAACCCAAATTTAAGTTTGGATGCTATAAAATTACCATTCGTGGGTCTTCGGCAGGTTGTCCACTGTAAACTTCTAAAGAACCACAGAATTATTTTGGTTTTTTTTATTGTATCGTGCAAAAACTGTGCAAAAAATGCAGTAACAAGGTGAGTAAACCGTGCAATTAACGTTTACGTTAGATTTTAATTATATTCTAACTTGCACACGATATTTAAATATTTTCATTGAACCAACAAATTAAAGTTGAAATTTGGTTGTGACACTTGTTCCCACTTATTCCAAAGAAGTTTTTATTAGCCTTAAAAAAAAAAAGAACTTTACACCGCAACAATTAAGTTTAATTAACTACGAATTTTATTCCGTAATAATTTTTTGCAGTTTCGTGTCTTTCTCCCCTAAAAATCTGGTCGAATTTCTCAGGTTACCTTCGAAAACGCCTTTTCACTCAACCGCAAAAAAATAAAAACATGCGTTAAGCAACATGATTATTAAAAATAATTATTATTGATGTTGCTTATACTATAATTAACGTGCTAATGCATGCCTTTTTTTTTCTTTTCCCTGGTAGGCTATAAAATTTCGTATTTAAAAGAAAACAAATACAATCAACACGTTCAACATTCATTAACAAACAATTTAACAAATTTTAAGTCGATGCATTAACACTGTTCATCCCTATAAAGCTGTGAATATTGTCGCTCGGAATCGTTTGTAAAAATCCCGGCGGTCCTGGAGGCTGCCATCTTTGTGATCAGGCGCACTATTTTTGCGGCATTCGGGATCTTTTTTTCTGGCATCCAGTTTCTAAAAGATAATATAGCACTCGGGTCATAATCTTTGCATGACTTAAAACTATGAACATTAACAAATTAATTTCAACCTTCCAGCGTAGTTGATAACGCCTACTTACCTGAAAATAAGCACAATAAAACAGGCAAGCACTTCATCTTCGTTTCCTTCAAAATCGGGAACACTTGATAGAACGAAGGCGTTGACGTCAACAATTGCACATGATTTTCTTGTAAATAGTTAGCGACTGCTATTTTAAGTGTGCGAATCAAACATAGTTATTTTGTAATTGCATCATTATTTCTTGTCATTAATATGATGATCGTTGAAGAGAATTTAATTCAGGTGTAAATATATCCTAACGTTTTCCTTAAATGATTGACTTGAACCAGCGCTTATTTTTATCAGCATTAATTTTCTCAGGTAAAACCGAACCTTTGACAGACCTTTTTCTTTTCCTTCAATCTAATTTAATTGAAGATGTTACTTTTTTAAACTATACTTGATACTTTTTAAAGTATTTCTTGTTGAGACGCGTTTGGGCTCAGCAGCCAGCTAATTTGGTCGACCTTAGTCTCTGCATTTAGCACTGAACTTTGAGTCGTGACGGACGTGTGCATTAACGAGTATCATAATAACTCAAGTCACTATTTTAAATAAAAAAAAGTCCGTCAACCCTTAAACTCACTGGCTGTTTGACGACCTCAATATAAACGCTGTCTGATTTATTAAAAATCCTAGATTTTGGGAAGATCTCTCCGTACCAATGTTTACCGGGATCTAGGTGAAACGGAATTAGATTCTAAGTATAATTGTAAGGTTTTACAGTTGTCCCTCGCCACATTTAGGGCTGGGCAACTAATAATTAGAGCTTTTGAAAACCATTCCGTTTCCTTTAACCGGGATCGACTTATTAAGTGTAATATTGTGTATTTTCTTTTTTTTTTCCATGTCTTTATTTTTGGGTCCTGAGCCTGTTCTACCATTTCCAAAGTACAAGTTTGCAGAAAACAAGTTTAAGAATACATCAGCATCATACGGAGCTGCTGCACTTTTGTCTCAGGGAGGGGGGCATTCTGTAGTGACTCATCCTGCCTCAGCTCCTGCCAATGTCAATATTGGACGACCTGATGCTGGGACTGATGACCCAGCATCTTGATTCCCTTGAGCTGAGCTTGGATGACGATCTTAAGTGTGTCCTGCCTCTATTATTAAACTCACTCACTGTATTGTTATGTATTCTGAAATCACATCAATTGTTAAGCATGTGCATTGCCTAGCCAAAGTATTGTTAGTTTAGATAATCACAATAATAATACATTCCAAGCCCCATTCCACCCCGATCTTCCGTAAGTAATCTTTGGCTTCTTAATTAGAAATTTATTATTATTCCTCCCCAATTTCCCCAGTCCTCCTCACGTAAGCCATCATGTCCCTTTTATTCATTTGTATTTATTCATCACATTAACAATTATTAAGAGCTGGTTTGGTGTCGTGGCAGGCGAAGCTATGTATAAAATCTTGCATTGAAAGATCAAATATTGAACCCAACCAAATGTGTTTTATTAATGATTGAGTTTTGTACATTAAACCATCCCCACACTTTAGTATTATCACGTTAGGGTCGCCCACTTCCCCAAACCTCTACAATATTTCAAATGTCCAATTTCCCGTTTAACTGGCGGCACCCTCCAGACGTAGTCTGTGAACTAAAAGTTCCGTTCCTTACGTTTCAATATAGAAGGGCTCTACGGACTAACTCACTCAAACAATCTATCCACCCATATATAGTTTCCATAATTCAAAAGTTTAAACACACAATACACAATGCACAATATACAAGAGGTAATGAAGTCTGAAGGCATCACACTCACGGACAGGCACTCTTCCTATGAAGGCATCACACTCACGGACAGGCACTCTTCCTATGACGTCACCCCTATGACGTCATAGCCCCATGTAACGTGACTCCCTTATGTGACGTCATCTCACGAATCCCCCATGCCACGTATAACACCCCATGTGACGTCATAACCCCACATAACTGGAAGTAACGTCATCTGTCCCCTTTAACGTGTAAGTCCGGCTTCTGCAGCTTCCTGGCTTTGAAATTCACTCGAAGGTTCTTCTTAACCACTGCGACCAATGTAAAAACTTTACACTTGATGCAGACGAATTTGTTTCACCGCTGCCAATGTAAACACAAAGGCATCCCCCCGACAGTTGAAATTCGAACAAATCGACGTGAAAATTCAGCTGCCTCCTTGACGTGAAAGTCCAGCTTCACCACTGCCACCAATGTAAATTTAAGGGTTCACTGTAGTTAAATTCAAAACTTCTTTACTCCAGCCTTCGACATTACGCATTTGCAAAAATAAACATTTCACAATCCACACATAAATCAAGAATTTGTCAAACAAGACCCTTCGTGCAAAGAGTTCTGTCCTTGTTGCGTGCTTGTTGGGAATGATTACTTTTGGCGCCAAACTTTCTTCATTTAAGGACTGGTTCCCGCCAAAATAAGGAAACACTTTCGACCAAAAGGAACGCACGTGTCACGCACGAGGTGAAAAGTTGCCAAAGACCAGCGTTCCATGCCTTGCAATTGTATCTTTCGAGAGTTCGAACAGAACACCATAATTTGCCCTAATTACAGTTATTAGGTAATTACGAACAAGCCAGCAAGCAATAGATGGCAACATTACAAACGATATCACTGCTGCTAGATGGCGCCATGGTATTTTCGTTCGCTTTTCAAGTTGGCGATAGTGCCACGTTAAGATATAGATCTATCGATCTGAGTAGAGTACTGTAACCTACTTACTCATCAAATCTCTCTTATTCTAGTTTCTAAGTTTATTTTCGGTTAAAGGACCATTTCCCAACTAGACGACCTTTGAAATTAATTAGCTTGTAAGCCACTGACACAATAGTAACATTTTTGTTTCCTTTCTTTTTTTCCTGCACACTGTAAGCTTAAAATGTGTCTTTATAGTTCCAGAATACTCAACTCTTTGAGCTGGGGAAGACTTATTGAAATAGACGACAGCAAATGAGATTAAAGAAGGCGGATGAAAAAAAAAATCCTTCTTCATTTTATTGTTGACTTTTACGGGTTAACGGATAAAGTCATTATTAAAATTCAAAGCTATGAAATATTCATTTTCTAAATTTAGACCAGAGATCAAGTCGTTCTCAGCAATCATTTTGCAACGACGGAAGAAATGTTCCTGTTTAATCAGGAGAAAAATATAAGTACTAAGGAAAGCTGGTCTAAATAAAGCAAATCAAAGAGACGAGAGTTGCACGTAAACCTTTTTCAGCTATGCAGAGAGCCAGACCCTTTTAAAATTCATCACACATGCAGCATCCAGTGAAAAAAGGGTCTACATTTTGTGAAATGTAAAATTATACCCTGAATCCAGGAAGCGTGGATCTTCCATAAGTAAGCAACTTCATAACGGGTCAAGAAACTTCCAACAGAAAACACTAATTATGTACGGACGCGGGGCAATCGTCTAACTGAAAATCGCATAGTAATTATAAGAACGTATACAGTATAACAGTATAACGGAAAATCCTCTAATTCGAAATTTGTATA
This sequence comes from Lithobius niger, assembly GCA_023313725.1. Lineage (NCBI taxonomy): Eukaryota > Metazoa > Arthropoda > Chilopoda > Lithobiomorpha > Lithobiidae > Lithobius > Lithobius niger. The sequence goes on from JAHWFP010199849.1 coordinate 14,605, forward strand.
ATGGAAAATCGTCTAACACGAAATTCGTATAATGGAAAATCGTCTAACACGAAATTCGCACAATGGAAAATCGTCTAATGTCCCTGTCTCGCTCGCTGCGGCTATACATATCATATACCATCAGAAACTGCAGCTATACCATTGACAAGTTAGACGTTTATCAGCTATATTATCGTCCAGTTCGACGTTTATCCATTATATGCTTATCCATTATACGATATTCCGTTTCGATGATTTTCCAGTTTTTTTTTATTTTATTTAGGCAGCTATTTGACAATTATCCCATTAGACGATTTTCCAGTTAAAGTTTCATCCGACACCCCATTATGTACCAACGTGACGTCTAGGGAAGCCTTTAAAAATTGACCTGCGCTTCTCGTTTTATGCTATTGACGTCACGTGCCGTTCTGAATCCAATGACATTTTACAATAATAGCCCTACAATTTTCTGATTCTGGTTTGATCTTAGTAGGTTTAGCACCCTAATTATGCCTCAGGCAGTAATCAGCGTGAGTAACCAACTCTGTCGTGATGGTAGATTAGGGAGAATATACGTAATTTTCGATGATCGTGAGAGACGAGCAAAACACCTCTGGAGAAACTAGGGGACGGGCTGGTGGCTGAGGGAAGGGGGGGGGGGTGACACCAAACAGCTCGACCTGCCTCCACTATTAGTCAATCAGAGATTACGTGGAAATGGGCAACACTGTTCCATTTATTTGCATTACTATGTCGAGTGATGCGGGCAAGTTTGTTCTACGTTTCGTTGTTATAAAACGTTACACAAGTTTCAGATAACTGTTACTAAGTGATAAACATGTATATAAGTTTTGGTGGTGCTATTAGTGGCAATATAATGCCAGTTGATTGTCAGCTACAGTCTACCAGTTGATTGTCAGCTACAGCAACGCTTGATTTGTATTGTTACCATTTTCTCTCAGTCGAGGGCGTTACAGTCCAAAAGAATGCCAACTGAGATGCTGCTGCCCTTTTGTCTATTTTGACTTTCAAATTTCGTTAGTGGCACTGTGACAGCTTAGTAAGTTACTTAAAATTGCTTTTAGAAGCAATAAAACTGTATCAAGTAAAGCTATCTAAAATTAAAATTATTATTTCGAATTATTAGTCCAAAAACCGTCGTTTACCAGTTGTCTGTACTGCCGAACATGCCTCTGTCGCTTAACAACCTCCTCGCCCAAGAAACTTCCAGCAAAAAGGATGACAACTAGCTGTAGACCTTTACCAGATGTTCGAAAGGCCCGCGGTCCAAGTGAAGAACCCATTGAAAATTGGAGAGTCAATTAGTATCCCTTTTATGCAAACAGTTTTAACATAACTACCTAATAACACACTTATTCCTTTAGATCTACACACTGTTTTATAGTACCTGCAAACAGTGCTTTAAATCTATGATTATCTGCATTATTTAGTTATACATGCTGTAAATCTTAAAATCGATACAAACATCAAATTCCAAAAACGAATAGGTATTCAAAAATGTGTTACAACAATTTTGCTTGTACCCTGAAGTGTTTAACAAAGTGTTTTACAGTTTAATTGAAACCGTGCTTTATCCGACTTGTATGCTCGTACAATCACGATGCTTGTACAGACAAGTGCTTCAGTCAAGAAAATATATAATCGAGTCTTGTCTTGTCACACTTTGATAATTTTTTTAATTTATTTGTGAAAATTAATTTCTTTGAGCCTTAAGTCAGCCGAAGCAATTTAATGCTCGTGTGGCTGAACCGGCTCAATTTTGAACATTACAGACATGTTCAAGACAATACAAGATCAAGAAGTAATGGGGGGGGGGGTAATTGAGGATTAATGGCGTGTCGACAGCAAGGTCAAAGATGAGCAGACTTCAAAGATGAGTGGCCACTTCATGACGTGGACGAGGGCGTAGAGGGTGAAGAGAGTGGTGCAGTGCTAGTGGTGAAAGTGTTGAAATGGTTCAAGAGGAGGAAGAGGTCCGTATGGTAGGAGCCGAGGTGGAGGTGGTGGATGTGTTGTTGGGTCATTGTGACCAGTTGGACTTAGGTTAGGTCAGGGGATGAACTCATTGGTTCGTTGATTCGTTGAACTCGTTGGGTTGCTGATTCGTTGATTCGTTAGTTTGTTGTAAAGGTACTTTGGATTAGGTTAGGTTAGTTTTAAGTAGTTTTAAGTTTGCGGAAGGATTGCGTGAAGCAAGGTCTATAGGCTCTAGTAAATAAATTCAAATTCTTCGTGAAGGTATTTGCCCATTCTTACACAGGGGAAACGTTGGACGTGACTACGTATGGTACGACCATAGCCCACAAACAACAAGGAACCTAATTAAAGTCGGCTGAAACAACACTTCAGCTGAACGCCTAAACTACCATTAAAACTATTTTTCAACTATGTGTGTTGGCCCATCTGAAAATGCCAGGCCACGGCCCCATACGTAATTAATCTGTATTAATCTGTCCGTGTTTTATTAGTGTTACTACAGTTTACTAATGCACGTAGACGTACTTGACCACAAAATAAGTGCGCTTAAAGCTACTGAAACTAATCAATTACAAACTGCAAATAAAAAACAATAAAAAAAAATAATGAATTTTTTTGGAAACACATAAAAAACTTCAAAACAAGATAATGCAAGATCGAGAATGTGATCACCAAGATCAAGACAAACTCAAGATTGCAAGTATAGGAGTCTGTCTGTCAGTGCTGGTGTCTAATAATATAATAATAATAATAATAATAATTTAAATTTAAATTTAATTTTAATGTAATAATAATAATAGTTTATTGTCACACTCTGCACGAAATACGATAGTATTTGTATGTGCACAATTTACAAGTTATAGTTCATTAATAAATGTAAAAAACAGCAGTGTTAAAACATGTCAGTTCTCATAATATAACATTTTAAAAATAACAATAAAAACATTATATACATTATGACATTAAAAACTATATACATTATAACATTAAAAAACACATTAAAAATCAAGCAAATATACAATTATTGTTTGAGTATATAATCTCTTACCCTGTATTTTATGTTGTTTAGTGTCAGGTTTCTCAGTTCATCTGGCAGCTTGTTAAAAATGTATGGTATTAAAAAATAGAATGACGGAGCTTGCCAGTCCTTGATTTGCCTGTTGGCCTTGGGCAGAGCTTACCACCTGGCGCCGTTACACGATGGGCCTTGGTTCGTTGGGACATGGGACCCTCACATTATCATCCCCATCATCCTGGCGTTTATCAACTTGACCCCTTAGGCTTGCCTTGCGTCTGATGTCCTTGTGCCCTCAGTCACATTTTGTGCTGGCACTCCCCGCTGCACTGGGCCCCTGGGGGCGATCAGTGGAATATTGTGGCCTCTTTCTTTATATAAGAATTTGCTATGCAATATAATGCTATGTTAAATATTGTATATAAAATTGTGTGAAAGGCTTTCCACGCATGCGTGAACCTAAATTCTCGTGCTAGGCTTTCCTTTGGTTCTTTGCTCTCTTCTCTACTTTTTGCTCGACCAACGCAGACCGATTTAGGGTCTGCTCTTCTGGCCTTATGCAGGTCGGGCCTATTCAAAATTAGGACTACTTTTCTGAAGGAAAGTCTAAAAGGTTTTTAGGCGAACGTTCAATAACATCCACCACCGAAATGCTGTAAGTCGTGGCAAGCCTTCTAACTTCCTTCATCCAACCATGCCATACAAATAAACTCCAGATGCAACTGATTTCCAGCCTGGACCTATTTATTTCCAGTTATAAATCCCAAATCCAACTCCCTAGTCGCACTATTTGGTGCATCGGCCGGGAATTGACCCCGGGCCGCCCGCATGGCAGGCGAGCATTCTACCACTGAACCACCGATCCTCTCAAACAATTCCCAAAAAAAGTTGAAAAGTTGAAAAGTTGAGGGGAATGTCAATCCTCTTTTGTGGTTTTTTCTTGTTTCCCTTTCTATTGTGTTTTTCCATTCTGTGTTATAATAGTTTTCTGTAATTATTGTATAATCGAGTATATTTTTAACAGTCATAAGTTTGTTTTGTCTAAATATGTCTATCTTTTTTTAGTTTTATTAAAGTTTGAAAAAAGTACTTTTGCTGCTTTATTCAAAAATGTTTGAAGCCTTTCCACTAATCCTTCCGATGTGGTTGCGTATATTGTGCATGCGTATCTAATTTGTGATAGGATTAAAGCTTCATAAACCTTTATTTTAATTTTATTGTGTATTAAGTCTCAGATTTTGTATAGTGTCGGTATCATTTTTCTTATTTTAACAATAAGTCCTTCAATGTGATTGTAGAACTTCCAATTTTTGTCAATTAATAATCCTAAGTACTTTATTTCATTTACACTTTCAAGATTCTTACTTCTACAGTTTAATTTCGTGCAGCCCATTGTATGGTATTTAATGTTTACGTTTTCTATTTTCATATGCTGCAAATATTGCTGAGTTTTTCTTTAGCCTACTTTGTTTTTCAAGATATCAATTTTTGTATTTGTTTATGTAATAATTATTTGTTATTATTACATGATCTCTTAACTGAATCATTTTGCTTAAAAATTTCTGCTGTAGACAAATTTCCAAACAAAACTTTAACAATTTTGTTTTTCAAACTTTGTAGCCTCTTAATTATGAAGTCAGATGCAAAACCATACGTTTCAATGCCATATCTTATGTTACTTTCTATCCATGCAATGTAGAGTATTTTTTTTTTATTATTTAAAATTTGTTTGACCTGATATATCTTTGCTAGTAAATTCCTTAATTTATGCTGTAACAGTTTAATATGTAATTTGAAATCCCAATTTGTGACTATGCTTAAACCCAGATATTTCACTTGTTGTTCTGTACTCAACTTGCTACATGTATTTATGCAACTTACATTCCTTTCATTTTGTAATTTTGTAATAATCATAATAATAATAACTTTGTCACATATGCAACTTGACTGAGAAGGGCCCATTGCGGTCAACTGACACCCAACCAAACTAAAAAATTATAAAGGGAATCAATAAAATACAAAATACCATTGCAGGTCAGGTCAATTGAGGTCACAGAATAAATAAAAATGTTGAATAGTTAGAAAGTAACTGGAGTCAATTAACATGTGCGTAATAATAGTAATAATAAAACAGTAAGAAGGCAATAAAGAAGTAAACTACAAATAAAATAAAAACATACTAAAAACCTTTTAAAAAATATAAAAAACCATATAAACACAGAAGGCAATAAAGCAGTGAACTGAAATTTAAAAGTGTATTAAAAACATTTTCAAGTCACATCTCCACAGTATTTTTAAAAGTAGGTGAATGAGGTGCCTTGACCACCTCATCACTATGGGCATTCCATGGTACGACAACTCGGTTTGATCAAAAATACTTGCGAGCATCACAGTTAGCTTTGTTTACCATTAACTTATTAACACTGGCGATAGCCAGTGTTAGTAAGGGTCGACCTAGGACCTCTGTGTTAAACTCTCAACTTTGAGAGCTTATAACTCCGTCAAAAGTAAACATCTTTAAACCAAATTTGGAATCTAGCCTTGACTAGTCAAGGCCTGTCTGCAGTCCAAAAATTGTGAAATTCGGTCCAGCCAAATCGGAGATCCAGAGAGGGGCCAAATAGACAACTTCTTGTTCTGCTTCTTCTTGTTGTTGTTGTTCTGGGGATACTTTCGTCTGTCCTCTCTACAGGTCAAACCATTTGTCCTATAAAGCTGGTTCTTAGCTCATTTTACAGGTATTGCTCTGTAGATGTGCCCTTTTCATAAGGCCGTTTCTAATTTGTCAAGTGGTTCAGAGGTTACGGAGCTCTAAACCACCAGATTGATTGTTTTACATTGTTTTAAACATTGTTATTATGCAACAATACCAATTAGAAAACGCCAGCTGCAAGACATAGACTGAAGATTAAAGGATTTGTTTCTATTGTTACCATTGCCAATAGCCAGATTAGTTAAGGGTGAGACTAGGGCCTCTTGTGTTAAACTATCAGCTTTGACCGTCAACAGCACTGTTTTACAGTTTAGCTGCAATTCTAAAAGTAACACGAATTAATAAACAAAAACGGAACGTTAAATGTTTAGAGTAAGGATCTAAAAGTCAAAACCTAGAAGGAACACGGACAAGCTTTGATAGTCAGGGTCTAGGTGTAAAATTTTGTCAGTAAGAGGCTGG
>JAHWFP010199850.1:0-10012 GCA_023313725.1 Lithobius niger
GGCGAGGCTACAAGCACCTCTACAGTCGTAGCTTCGGCCGCTACAACCATGCTCCTTCAGCGGCAATGGGAACTATTCTGGCCAATTATAGACAATCTTTCGGCCCTTACGATGATCGGAGGTTTCCCGGTTCAAACCCCAGGTTGGCTCCTCCCTTACCAGATATTTCTTCTTCTCCCAAACTCTAGTAATGTTCCAAATTGAGCCGGTTCAGCCACACGAGCATTAAATTACTTCGGCTGACTTAAGACTAAAAGAAATTAATTTTTTTTAAAAATTAATAAAAAAACAAAATATCGAGACCTGTTCCGTAGAACACTGTAAAAAGATAGCATTCGATAAATGGTTTTTTTTGGAAGTCATGAACCTCAGTAAATGTAAATACTGCTTATGCAAGGGTACTTGCGCTTGAGAAGGCTAGTTGGACTTGCGGAGTTCACCCGATGTTATGTGCAGTGCATGAGGCCGTATCTTAGGGACCGGCGGCGTGTAAGTTTTTTTTTACATGAACAAGCGTCATGACGGATCTCAGCCGATAATAGTTATTTTTTTAAAATTCGCGCTACCGCACTCACTGCGGCTAAACATATAACATCAGAAACCGCACCCAAAAGCCTGTTCGGCCAAAATACGTGATCCGGTAGACGGCTGGGATGAGAAGTGACGCTTCGGATCCGAGATGTCCGTGAAAAAAATATATTTGCGGACCAGCCATTACTTATCGGCGAGGGGGTGGAGGCAATTATGGGGGTCATGGATCTCTTTTACCCTCTCGACGGAGGGGAGACGGGGGGAGGGAGGGAGGGACGGAAGAGGTTCATATAATTTTTGACTGTTTACGGGAGGGGGTTTTGCACAATGAACACTGACCAACAACTTCATATACTTGAGAAAGCTTCAAATCGTCGAACTGAATGTCTGCAAAAAGTGTTTAAAAAAAGCTATTAAACTGCTTTCTGGTAGTAAACAAGCGGCCTAGTCGCAGCGGTCTTCTGTACAGTTCCTCCACTACCAATGTTGAGGCACACACGTCTATCATGCACTACAACAGCTATCTCTATTATACTAACTAAAAGCAGTAGCCATCACTGTCGGTTAAAAATGTGTTAGCTTTTAGGCCTATTTTACATTTTAGGCGTAATTGTCAGCTTGTGGCCTAATTTTAACCAGCAGTTTTAATTTCGTAAGTAGCAGCTAACAGAGATATGGATTGTATAAGAAGCCTATTCATTTTTGCAACACGGTGCGCCTACAGGCATACAGTTACAGTGTTACAACATAACGCGCAACGTAGCCTTTTTTTATTATATAAATCAGTGGTATTAGGGAAGTTACGAGAGACGCTGTTGATGAAGCCAACAGCGACTCGTAGCAACTTGACGTTTCCATGGTAACATGATTTAGGCCTAATTTTCATTTTTAGGCCTAATTTTCATTTTTAGGCCTAATTTTAAAAATACAGTTTTAATTTCGTAAGTAGCAAATATAGGCCTAATGCGAATTTGGTTCGACGGTAAGCCTATTCATTCATGCAACAATGCGACGAGACTAGTTTAAACGAAGTTAAAATTTATTTATTTTTATTGAGTGTTACCTTAGGATTTTAATTCGACGATCAAATGTTAATTTTTAATTTAGTTAAGTCGAAGAATTCTATTAGCTATAAGAAGTAACGATGTTTTAATTTGCCATGTGATTTAACTAACTTCTCACACTGAAGCTAACGTTGTAAACAATGGTTGTCAATGTCTGGTACCGTTACGAAGTTGAAAAAAGCGACGGACGGACGGACAAAGTCGTTGAAATAGTCTTTTCAGCCGGTACGGCTGTACAGAAGACTAAAAAAGAAGTAGTAAAATGGACAAAGAACTTAAAGTATTAACATTTAAGCAAACTATAATATGATGTATACTACACTTACACAAAATGACGTTAAGAATGACTTTAAAATACCCGTTGACAGAAGTGTGTGAAATTAAAATAAATCGTTAAAAGTCCGTAATTGGAAAAACTCATGGTAAACATGGCTTATCATACCAATACAATGGTCATTTCAATTTAACAAGCTTCCCAGGGATATAACAAACTGTAGACTACTTACAAAGCCAATAAGGAAACAAAAACATGGATTTTAAAATGCAACTAGTAGCTAGCTAACTGATGCGAAAATATTACGGCGTTTTTTACATTTTTATTTCTGTTTTTCGTTTTTCATGCGTTTTTCAGCGCCCAAACATTAGTTGAAAAAAATATATAAAAAAAACCCGGATGTGTGAAGCGGAAGTGGTCTACACGTGACTGAAAGTGACCGACGAGTTAGCCCATCATCTGTGAAATGGTGTTAGATAGAGACAAACTGTTTTCACCGTTAGATTCAGCGTCCAAAAATTAGATAAAACGAATAAGAAAAATCAGGAATTACGAAGCGGAAGAGGCCCGGAAGCGCAGAAGTGTACAGAAGACCAGTTGCGACTAGGCAGTCGCTCGCTGCAGCCACTTGTTGTGTAATATGTACAAAGAATGTCCAGTATGAACTTCGTACATTGCTTTCTTTTTGAATTAACACGTTATTGTTATTTTTGTTATTTAATATTGCATTTCTCCATGGTGTGTTACGGATTTTTAATTCCTGTGGCTATTACACACCGAAATGAAAATTTCAAAACAATCTCATAAACCTCCACGCCAAATACGGATGCTGCTGATTTATTTTTCCCATAGGCAAGAAAAAGACGCATGCCGAATCATATCGCTACGTTTTGATTAGCATTTAATCATACTCTTAAATGCGTGATAAAATTCAAAAAACCCCGAGGCACCATCGAGAGTGACTTTTTAATTTTCTTCCACAAAGCACTCCTGCCAAGAAACCTATTAATATGCAAAATTGAGTAAGCACAGTATTGCACTGAAATCGACTCCGGGCGTGACCTCTAACTCGTTGAAAACCTGGCGGTACTGAACGGCGTTCCTGCTTATTATACCTCGCTCACCGTATTACAGGAGGTGAGATTTTTGGGCTCGCAGGTTGTTATTAAAAATTTGGGATAGTCTTGAAAGGCATGCACGAGTGTGGCACCTTCATTATTTTTGGTGTGTGGTTGGTGTACGAATTTGTTTCAAGTACCCACTGACTTCACCAAAGTTTAGTCGGCCGTTCATTACGTCATCAGCCATTCTACGACGGTAAAATAAGTAAGAGATATCTGTGAACCTTATTCGATTTAACGGTTAGAATTGTTGGGGGGGAGGGCGACAGAGGGCACATCTGGAAACAGAGTGGGCCAAGGATTTTTTTCGAGGCAACCACATTACGCACTTTTATTCCGTTTAATTCAACCTGATCGTAACCTAAGATTCAATACAGTACAATTTATTTGTAAAATAAGCCCCATAAACATACAAAAGAAATTAGGCTACACATCTACTGCAAAGTTGCTAAAAAAATATATTACCTAAATTAAATAGACTACAAAAATAAAAGCTCTGTTTATTCATTTGATTTCAAGGTTAGCCGGCAAGTACTTTTTTATTATTTCATTTTTTGGTGGTGACCTGAGTGTTGGGGTTGGGGTTGGGGGGGGGCGCCGGGGGGGCCATGAAATTTAGGGGGCCATGGCCCACCCTGGCGCCATCACTGGTTGCATAATTGGCACTAGCTAAGTCAGCATAACTTGAGTACAACATCATCACTTACTACCTGAAAAATATCCCATTGCTGTGCAAAACCTTTTTTAGAAAGCGGTTTTAACGAACTATGCACGGATGACACTCGAAATAACGTGACAATGTTATGAAAAAAAACTTACATGATTGGGGGACCCAGAAGTTACGACGTTTTTAGAATGACTTTTCGTACAGTTTGGTCAGTGTTTTGTTTTTGAACTCTTGCCCCCCCCCCCTTGATGGACCAAAAAATTATGACAACACCCCTTCCCCCCAAAAAAAAAAAAAATAAATAAATAAAATAAAAGAGCCTAAAAGCTGCGTGACACCCCAGGAAGAAATAATGATCGGCCCCTAAGTATTAAACTTAGTTTCGTTTATTTTGCTTTCCTGAGTTTTTCTTTGAGAATCGAATTTGTGCAGGGACGCCCCGAGAGGGCAGGGGCAAACATTTTTCTGGGACTTTTTTCTATGGTGTTTTAACCCCCATTTGTGGGACTTTCAACCATTTTCTCTTTGAACCACTTTCTTAAACCGTTATTGTCCTTTTTTTGCGGTTTTAGGCTCTTTTACACCACCGCTCTACCAAAATAGGGGACCTTTTTTCCGAAAACAGGGGCACTTTGCCATGAGGGCAGGGGCTAGAGCCCTCCCCTTCTCCCCCCCCCCCCCCCCGTGTGCACGTCCCTGATTTTGTGTGTTTTCTCCCGATCTTCATTAATTTCACTGTTAAAAGAGCCAGCTCTTGTTTTTCTTTTCCTACTGCGCTCATATCGCATACAAGTATCAGCTCTTGTGGGGTGAGGGTATGCTTCTCTTATTTGCTTTAGTGTATTTATAGAGCTGAGTAACCTTAATCACACATTTCGACTTTTTTTTTTAAACGGTCTCGAGTAGTCCTTTTAGTGGGACATTTCAGCCAACACGCAGCACTTCTTCCGACCCTCACGACGCTTGCAAAGTAATCCCACTATTAATTTGTAACTCGACTTGTAAACACGGATAAGGCCCCGTTTGTTTAGTTTGGTGTTAGGCCATACCTACTCCATCAGATTGTCGAGTGTTGCTCCTTTTTACCGCAAGCTTTCCTTCTTTTTTACGCGGTGGCGCTGTTATTAATAATCCAATATGTCAGCCCTTTTTAGCGAGGCGCGGTAAACCGTCTTGAGCTTGCGCTTGCTACACACGGTGCGCCTTGCTAACAAACACGGGAGTGCACCTTGTAGGCATCCGTCGGCTCATCTTTGTCAGCAACGACATTCATTTCTGACTAAAGGGGGTCAGATTTCTTTCCCGAGTCCAGTGAACCCTCTCCTCTACCCTTGTCTTGTTTCGTTAGTGTCGGAAAACGTTTTCCCTGACACTATTTTTAGTTCTTCACGATTCATTTTTAAAACGCTCCCACCCTCTTCTTCCGCCTTTTCCAGTCTGCGTTGTAATCGAACGCCTCGTTCTCCGATTCTGCCGCGTTAAAAAAAGTGTCATGAGCAGCAACGCGACGGCGTAGCGGGGCGGGTGGGGGGGGGGGGGGGACTTATCTCTCCCAGCACCTCACGGGCTGTTAAAAAGTGACGATAGACCTCACATTACGACACAGTGGCACTCAATATTCTTGTTGTTCTTCTTCTTGTTGGGGAGATTTTGCTCTCATCTAGATATCGAACCACTGAACCCATTTCCAATTTATACAGCTTAAAATGTAGGAATTAACAAGGATCCTGGCCTTTTGTACGCAATTTTAATGTGACTACACTATAGTTGTTGTTGTTGTTCGTGTTGGGACTTTTGCTCTCATCTAGAAGTCGAACCAATGAACGAATTTTTCAAGTTTCAGGGGTCGTAGAGTTCCTACTTTTTCCTTATGTCCTACTTTTTTTGTTTTAGTTCCTTATTTTCCTACTTTATTCCTGTTTTGAGATGTACAGTTCCCTACGTTTTTTTCAGCTACGCTTATTTTGCAAATTTAAGTGTAAATTAGTGACATAACGTATAAGAGTTGAGTTCAATAAATCAATAAATAAGGCACGAACTTCGTTGGCGTACTCGACGGTCGCTGCCGTTTACAATGCAACGAGACGTTCTGCGCGTGCGGTGAAAAGCATCACTTCCGGTTCCGCATTATGCGCAACGGTTTCGTTTTCGCAAGTCCACTGTCAAGGCATGAACGTTGCTTGATCTGTGCTCGATCCAAGGATAAATTTTGGTGTAAGTGCTTAGCCTACTATTAGGTTTCATTTTCAACTGCTTAAATTTCGTACTAGCTGCTGTTTATAATTTCGTTTTTCGATACAATGAATGCGTATTAAAAATGTAAGTGTTCTGTATCGGGCTTGCTGAGCCAGCAGTTATACTAGTGATGATACACCGTCGGAATGGTTTTAACGCACATTTCTTTATATCCAGTTTGTAAAGCGTTAACTACGAGAAAATCTTGGGAATTTTAATGAGCTAGAACTGAGTTTAGCAGTAGTTCATTGGTCTAAGTGTAACCGTAAAAAATATGTACCACTGCAGATACGTTGTATTGGGCACGTTGTTGGCCGCCGCCATTTTCCCATTAAATCATCGCGGGTCAAAATTTGTTATGTTGATGTCAGGTCCTACGACAAAAATTTAATTTGTATTTTTGAGAAATCGTGACCGATTTTAACATTCCAATAAGACCATTTTAACCAGCTCGAAACGAATTTTTATGGCTTAGGCCCTACATTTCAAGACTATCTTGGAGTTAGGGTGTTTTTTTTTTATACCTTTTTACGTCGTCGTCCTTTCCATTTTACAAAACAGACATTATTATATGAAGATATTCAAAGTGAAAAGATGTGCGGTATTTTTACGACGTTTACGGCCTCCATGTAAATTTGGTGAGTGGTTTTCTATATATATCATTTAAGAAAGTCTAGCAAGCATTTAAAAAAATATCTAGTCGTAAGTATTATTGTACTTCCTAGCTAGGCTATACTTATGACTAATCGTGAAACGAGTAAGCGTTTACTGTTGTTAGGCCCTGATTTAGACTGAGGGGTTCCTTATTTTTACCTACTTTTCAGTGAAAAATTCCTTATTTATGACTTACGAATTTCTTTATTTCCTACTCCCCCCCCCCCCCCCAAAAAAAAAAACCACTACGACCCCTGAAGTTTATAGCTTAAAATGTAGGTATTAACAAGGTCCATGGCCTTTTGTATACGCTATTTTAACGACACTACACTATTCTTGTTGTTGTTCGTGTTGGGCCTTTTGTTTCCTAGATATCGAGGCCAAGGACACTAGATTTTTCAATTTTTATAGCTTAAATCGTAGGTATAACAAGGCCCAGACTCCTATAAGGTAACAAGTTATTTTAAGGTGATTGCAATATCCTTGTTGTTATTGTTGTTTTTGTTGGGAGAACCTAGAGATTGAACAAATAAACCGATTTTCATTTTTTGTAGCTTAAAGTGTAGGTCTCTACGTATGTATATAGTGTGATCTCCAAGTATAGGTGGAAGACTGGCCTAACCTTTCAGTGAGGTACTACAGCTTTTTTTTCCAGTAGAGCCTAAGTATGTCTATGTAGGGTAATTAGATAGCTTATAGTCATAGGAACACTTTTAAATCGAAAATGACAATACTCGTTGACAACACCTTTTAAGATACACAATTGTGATCAGCATTGCTGGAAACGATACATCACCACCTTCTAGATGAGTCTAAGTATGCCCATCTAGTTACAATTAGATAGTTCATAAGAACACTTTGAATCAAAACTCCTCACACCGTGTCATTACGACAACACTTTTCAATGGTCGTAGGTCGGTCCCTATTTTGATGCATAATTGTGATTAGCATTGCTGGAAGGAGCACTTCACCACCTTTCAGTCGAGCCTAAGTATGTCCATCTAGGGTAATCAGATAGGTAAAAGCAAAGATGCATAGCCAGGAATACTAAATTTTATATTTTCCGTTAATTTGGCATAAAATGACAAATTTGGACTATAAGGGTTAACTTTATGTCAAAATTGAATAGGACTTTTCCTGAAGAAAATTTAATTCTGTTTCAGACTTGTATTCTGTGTTTTTCGGTCTGATTAACGGTTAAGAAGTTAAAGCAAAAAAAACATCTTTCGGCCAACGGTTTTGACCTTTGACCTTCATTAAAAAAATTTCCCAAAAGTGGCAAAGTGGCTCGCTGCATAATCTGGCTAGGGGCTTATAGAAGGACAACTTTCTGGAAAAAAAAAACCCAAAAAAAACCTTTTGTTATGCCTCCCTGCAAGTTTCCGATAAAAAAAAACCATGTACTGGCAACCCGACTAGTAGGCGTCTCTTTAAAGTGGCACTATCACCGATTGAAAGCAGACGAATGCTGACAACATCTAGCGCTGTGTAGTAACATCTAGCGTTTGCTTGCACCAAGCGAAGGAATGCATAACGGCATTTCTTTTAACGAAACAAACAAGACACGACATCCTTAATTACTGAGTGAAAATTTGGTTCATCCTCGTGCACCTGCGAGCAAGATATAAAGGTTAACAATATCAATGTCGCTAGGTGGTGCCACGGTATTTTCGTTCGCATTTCAATCGGTGATAGTGCCACTTTAAGCTTAAGGATACGTAGAACCATGTAGGTGAGAAGACTGCAAACAAAACAAAATGCGGAACTAACTATAGTGGAGGTGTTATGAGTTGGGAAGTTATGACGTCGTCCTTGACAGCGTCCCGGTTGGCGTCTAGGCAACAGAAGTAAATTTCGCGTGGCAGGTGGGGTTACATCATCTGAATGATGTCAAGGTTCCCCAGCGACTAACTGTCCCTCCAACATGTCTACCCTTTTTTGGGTGTAACTTTTCGGCGGGGGACCTTGGCGGGAGCGAGCCAAGGGTCTAAAATAAATCCAGTGTGGTAGATGATAAAATGGTCGTGACTTCTGTCCCATTTCTAAACAAAAGCTGTAGTGACTAGTCGCAACCGGCGTTCTGTACACTTCCGCCACTTTTAGGACACTTCCGCTTCATACTTCCGGTTTTTTTTTTAAATTGTCTATTACTAATTTTTGGACTCTGAATTTAATTGCCAAAAGCGTTTGTCTCTTTCTGGGGCAGTATCTTATATGATGGGCTCACTTGTCGGTCACTTCCGGTTCCGGCCACTTTTGGGTTATACCTCCAACGCAAATTTTGAGCGCTCAATTCTATCACGCACTGCAACAGCGATCTAAAGTAGTTACAATTGCCGGTTACAAATGTGTTGGCCTTTAGGCCTAGTTTTAGATTTTAAGGCGTAATTGTGATGAGCTTTTAGGCCTAATTTTTACGTGCCGTTTTAATTTCATAAGTTATATATTCATAATTCATAATTTTACAAAAAAAAAAACACAGCGCCACAACATAGGTAAACTGCCGTAGATTTTGTTTTTAAAATTAATTTCTTTGAGCCTTAAGTCAGCCGAAGCAACTTAATGCTTGTATGGCTGAACTGGCTCAATTTTGAACATTACCAGACTTTTAGAGAAGAAGAAATATCTGCTAAAGGGAGGTGCCAATCCGGGGATTCGATCCGGGAAACCTCCGATCATCGTAGGGGCCAAAGAATTGTCTAGAATTGGCCAGAATAGTTGCCATAGCCGCTGAAGGAGCATGGTAGTCTCTCACGCTACCCTGGCCGGCAGTCTTGGCGTGGACAAGGTCCCCTTTCCAGGGGTTCGACCAGATCCACAAACCTCCAGCAACCAGAACTCAGCCACGATGACCACAGCTAACGGAGAATTTGGTTCGAGAATATACCTATTAATTTATGCAACACGGTGTCGAGAGGTTTTTTTTAATGAAGCCAATGTGTGTCGTTAACGAACGGCTGCGTGTCTTCCTGTAGTGGTTAAATGAGACGATCGAATATCATTTCATTGGGTTACGTCCAGAAAACCGGTTAGCTATCAAGGAAGCAACAATGTTTTAATTTACCGTGTTTTTTAAAGTCCTCTTTACTACGACCGAAAGAGGCGACGGACGGACAAAGTCGTCGCTGCAGTTTCCCCAGCCGTTTCGGCCGTACAGAAGACTAAAATTGTTGACAAATTCAAGATGGTGGCTCACCGAATGGGTGTGCCTCTGTCGAGTTTTTGGAGATTTCATTGATTATTATTTTTTTTTATTTGTGACCAAGAGGGGAATTACCCCTCGAAAACCCTTTGTGTTATTTTATTCCCTTGTGTTTGTGTGTCATGCTGTCAGGAGCGTAATTTCCATACCATGCATTTTTTTTTTTATAAAAGGGGCCCTCCACTAGGCTCTCACCTGGTGTGGCTATAACTGATTTTTTTTTTTTTTATAAAAGGGGCCCTCCACTAGGCTCTCACCTGGTGT
>JAHWFP010199851.1:0-14480 GCA_023313725.1 Lithobius niger
CTCGTTTGTGACGGCTCACCCTACGGAATAGGCTCGTGCCTGATGCATGTCATGAAAAACGGTGAATCACGGCCGATAGCTTTCGCTTCACGTAAACTCACTCAAGCGGAAAGAGGCTACTCGCATTTTGACCGGGAAGCGCTCAGCGTGGCTTGGGGAGTGAAACGGTTTCATGAATACGTTTATGGTCAGCGATTCATACTGCAGTCTGATCAGAAGGCTTTAGTTTGGATTTTTGGCCCTAAAAAAGGAATACCGCAGATGGCAGCCGCCAGGGTTCAGCGTTGGGCAGTGATGCTTAATGCTTACGATTACGAATTCCAACACATTCCCGGTAAACTTAATTTGACGGCAGACGCTTTATCGCGCCTTCCCCTCCCAAATACCGAGGAATTCGAGAAAGCAGAAGAGCAGTACAATATTCTTGCTTTAGAAACTATTTCTAATCTTCCAGTTTTAAACGAGACACTCGTTCTTGAAAGTAAACGTGATAAAATCCTTTCAAAAGTTTATCGTTATGTGAACCATGGTTGGCCTGACAAATGCGAAATTCCCGATCTGTTACCGTACTTCACACGTCGTGCTGAAATCTCTGTCGAAAACGAAACCTTATTTTGGGGGTATAGAGTCCTGGTGCCGACGGCCTTGCGGAGACAAATCTTGAAAGATCTACATAGTGCTCACTTAGGCATAGTTAAATTGAAAAGTTTAGCTAGACAAAAAGTCTGGTGGCCTAAGATTGACTCTGACATTGAAAATAAAGTCAAATCGTGCCAAAATTGTCAAGAGTATAAAGATACTCAAACGTCAGGTCCTAAGCATACGTGGGAATATCCACTAAAACCCAACAATCGCTTACACGCTGATTTTTTGGGCCCGATGGACAATTACATGTTTTTCATTCTTGTAGACGCACATTCAAAAATTCCTTTTGTGCATAAAATGAAGTCAACAACGTCCGCACGTGTCATTGACGTTTTAAACAATCATATAGCTTTGTATGGTTTAATGGACAGCTTAGTTACGGACAATGCTGCCCAATTTTTGTCAGCAGAATTCCAAAGTTGGTTAAAATCCAACGGAATTAGGCACATGACCGGGCCAAGTTTTGCGCCTTGGACCAACGGTTTGGCTGAGGTATACGTCCGTAATTTCAAGAGAGTCTACAAGGCCGCGCGGCGACAGGGGTCTACTATTCAAGAGAGTATAAATTCTTACTTGTTATCAGCACGAATCACTATCTCCGCTACCACGCAAGCAACACCCGGAAAATTATATTTTAACCGAGAATTAAAGTCTCGGCTGGATTTATTGTTCCCTGACCCTATTGCAGCCGTACGCCGTAAACAAGTACAGAGCACCCACCATCGTGAGTTGAAAACGTATCAAATAGGTGAAAAGGTTTGGTATCGTGACTTTTCAACAACAAATGACAGGCTATGGTCAGTCGGTATGGTTAACCAAAAATGTGAAAATCAGTCCTATACTATCGTTGATACTAACGGTAATACGATTCGCAAACATCGCGAACAGCTAAGGTTACATACCGCGGAAAATGATTCTCCAGAACAGCCTCCAAACGCACTTGTTTCGACGGCGAAAAGCAGTAATTCTTTCGTGAATAATAATGAGCAACATCACTCAAATTTCAAACGCATGTCTTTTGGCGGCAAACAACGTGAAAAGCCAAGTTTCGCTGACGTAGTTCCTGAGCGTCGATCTCTCGGCCAATCCAGAAAGTCAATTTCCGTTACTGAGGGAAAAATTCCACCAATCGAACAGCTTGCAAAATCACCTGAGAATTTACATCGCAAGTCACCAGGTGGCAGGAAATCTCCAGCGAAATTACCCCACACACACGAAGTGGATGAGTCTCCTAACGTAAATAACCAATCACCTTTGGCTACTACCAGCGCCCCTCTTGAAGGAAATTCTAAGCCAGAAAGGTCGCAATCTCCATCGATTATTACGTCACCGTCCACTAAGCAATCACCACCGAAGCCAGGTCATGCTAACAAAAAAGCGAAACCGAATCCCAATAAACGCAAAGTTGTGCTTTCACCAACACAGGTTGACATTGCAGCGCAGCTTCAAAATGCTCAACGTTCAAAGAGACTGCGTAGAGCTCCAGACAAGCTCAATTTGTAGTTTTTTTTGTAAAAATTACCATTTGGCTACAACTTCGTTTTTTTTTGTTGTAATCCGTTATATGTGAATTAAATGATAGTTCTTTTTAAACTGTAGCGAGTAACGCTAAAACGTTTTGTCCCCTAGTTGTTCGTGCAGAGAATTGGCTCTGTTAATTTTAAAAATGTCCACCTTTAAAATAAGGTAAAAATGTAAGTGTATTTTGTTGTTCGTGTGAAAAATTGATTTCACGATTTTATCTTTTTTGTATCTTTTTGTCTTTTCATGTACCTAAACACTTCCGACATCGGAACAAAAAATTGCTTGGAGCCGCAATTCACACTCCGGTGAAGCCTAATCCAGATGTTTGTCCACAGCAACGCTGTAGCGTTTCAGCTGCAGAAATGGTTGCTGCAAAAAGAAAATTAACCAAAAAAGGCTATGAAAATTAAAACAACATTAAAATTTATTGTAAAATTGCTCTAGAAACCAAAACAGAAATTTAAAACTGGCAAGTTTTCAGCCAGTTTATTAATGTTTAATTTTTTGCTTAATCATGTACATCTTCAGTTCTTTATTTTTGTAAAACAGCTTTCAAAAATAGTGTTTAGTTTTTCCTCGAAAGCGAAAAATTATGTATCTTTCTTTAAAAATAGGTAGTGCACTAAAAAATACATCTTGCCTTCGTAATCATGATTTTATTTCCAGCTAGGCTTAGATTATTTTTTTTTTCTGTTTTTTTTTTCGCTCGCTGCATTGTGGAGTCGTCACTTGTGTGCTCCACAATGGCAGCCATCAATTTCATGTCAATATGTTAACCCTACCAAGATACCCCTTTAACTACTAATAGGCTCTTCTATAATTATATATTGTATTAAGTTGCATCACATGACTTCCTGTTATAATTGTATTTAAAGAGAAGTAAACAGGAAGTACGCTGTCTTATCAGCTGTAGCCTACACTCTGGTAGTCCGTGTGTTTATTACCATTGGTGCCCACGCTGGGCTAAGGTGTGTCCCCGCCTAGGACATCACAGTTTTTAGGAAGAGAACCACTCTGACATTACAGCAGGTAAAGACAGAAAATGCCGTTTGGCTTACTCCACTGTAAAAATTCTAAAACAAGAGGTAAGTTAAAAACTGAACTATAAATTTAAAATAGGGGTCCTAAAATTAAACTTTCTATTAACTAGTAACATACTGACCACTACCTTTTCCCGGCATGGAAACCTTCAGAACGCGGCATCTCCACTCCTGACCGGCCGTGACCACCACTTGTCTTAGATCTGTGAGCTGGGCTAACCATGGGACGGCAGGGCTGGTGGTATATATGGGCGAGGGAGGGGCCGGACGTCTGCGACGACTGCACGTTTTGGCGGCAAGAGAGGCAGGAAGGCTTGGAGGAGGGAATTTTGTGTTATTTCCAAAACGAGCTGTACTACGTGAGGGCTTTAAAGGGAAGTGTAACGATCTGTATGGGCTTTTAAAAGGTAGAGACCAGAGGGGGTTTTCGCTGATTGGCTGGAGCGTAGGAGCTCTGAGTGGCTGGATCCAGGACCGTTGGAGCCGTTGAGAGTTTAGAGTTCTGGAAGGGTTTGGTGAATTGATGGAAACGCAACAGTCCAAACTACGATATTACGTATCGCAACTATTGAAAGGGGGGGGGGGGGATGAAGTGAATTGCACAGTTTGACTTTGACAATTTAATTGAAGGAACGGATCGATTGTTTTGCATTCGGATTGATGGTAGTCACGGTCGAGTCAACAATTTACTATTTACAACAAATAAAATCAGCGTTCTTTAAATTGTTGCTGAAGGAAGGCTAAGCAGAAGTAGTCATCCGGGGGAAAAAGATCAAACTAAAAAGGTTAAACAAACTAGCTCAGTAAAAGGCTATATGAAAATTACAAGTGGCGTTTTGTCTCAGAAGAGAATGGCGATAGAGAAAAGTCGGACAATTTTCATAGCATTTGGGGTACCAACAAACAAGATAAAAAATATCGTACTAAGTCTGTATCTACATGTATGTGAGGTTAAGTACCTTAAAGGAAGCCCCTCCTAATACACAACTAAGTTAGTGTATTTAGGCTTTATGCCTGCAATGAAATAAAAAGAAGTAATTACATTTGTACATGGTTTTGAAGCTACGGCGGCCGGAAGTTTGAGCGCTACGGCCCAGTTTGGTGACTTTTTGTTAAGGATGCTGTGGACGAATCAGAAGGAAATTTAATGTTCTGTTTTCACAGGAATAAAGTTCAAGTGAGTGGCTATTAAGAGCTTCTAAGTTTAGCCGATTCTGATGGTAACTTCTTGTCGAATTTTCCAACCAAAGATGAGGATTTTTGGTCGGGGGGTGGGGGGGACCTGAAGTGTGGAGCTTCAGAAAAACTGAGTTTTTCCCCGAGGTTTTTGAAGTTTGGAGTCCGGGTATCCTCTCCAATCATGCCGCAGCACAGAATACCATTACACGCCCCCAACCAGGGGAATTTATTTGGGATCCGTGTAGAATGCCAAATAAATGCTAAAACAGAAAGATATGCACACAAAATATGCCAAGAACTTAAGACTGCCAAGCCATGTAAAAACAATAATACCAGCAATAAATCCTTATTACATCACTGCAAAGTGAGAAATACATCTCCTTGGTTGTGAAATACATCTCCCTTTGGGATACTTGTTCCTATTCCTGGATCCGGTTTTAGATGAAATAAAATTACACTGCTTACAAAAATATTAACTTTGCGGTTTTTTTTTGGGGGGGGGGGGGGGGGGTGACATTTTTGTGGCGCAGAAAATTTTTAGTAAATTTTAAAGTGACATGTTAAAGGAGCACTATTTTGAAAAAATACTAGGTTTGACTAAATGCTACATAATTTTATATCAATTAGCTCTCACCCACAAAGCTAATTGATATAAAACGATCAATTGGTAAAAATTGTACTAGGCCCGGGTGTCAGCCATTCAGTAGAATGGAGCCCCAAACAAGCAGACGATTCTGCTATTTCGCTTGCTGAAACCGTATTCGTTTCGCCATTGCTACATAATATTTTGTTGTACGAATTAACAGATAAATGAGGCCATCTATTGCTCTGGTAATATGCCCCATATCTGGTCTGCCTCTGCTCAAGTCTAGCCTTTTTTTTTTACCCCGGGAGGCTGCAAAAAAACCGCCAGACGCGTAACAATAAACCTAGACTGCGTTAGTTGTTAGAAAATTGCACACACTTTGGGGACGCATAAAATGACCAGCTCTATTCACTGTTAAAACATACCACTAGAATGGTTTAAGGTTACCAAACAACTTGTTTACATGTTCAATGAACTCTGAAGGGTTTGAGGTATGACCCATAACTTAAACATAACAACACAACTCTGGGAGGTTTAAGGATAAAAATGCAACAACCTTGTAACGACAGTGCTACCTTTTTCGCAGAGGGGTAGACAGACAGCTGTTTTTAAAGAAAGCCATTTCGTAGAAAACTTAAAGAGAAGGGCCAACCGGGGTCAAGTTGCAACCCCCGTAGAATATTCCTAATGAATATTTAATTAGTGTCGTTCAATCTTTACAAACATTCACCCACAGGAGGGTGACGGTAACGATTATAAAAAGAGAAAACATTGGCACTTAAAATTTAGGTGTGAAGTCCAAAATGGGAAATAACTGAAGGTTCCTTTTGGTGTGGTTGTCCCTACAACGTACCACTTAACGAAATTAAATATGCAGTTAAAAATTTCAGTCAATTTGTACTGAAATACAATGTTTAAACACAATGCTGGCTAAATGCAGCAGTATTCACAAGATACTTTCCAAGTTTGTACAGCAATCTCTGAAGTTTTAAAATTAAAATTTCAACAAGTACACTATTTACTTTTTAGTTACTCCTAGATGGAGCCACGCTTGTATCGACATACAACTCACTATTTAAAAAAAACTCGCACGGGAATTTACTTTGTTAGGTTTGCTTTTAATTGCAAAAAAAACACTCTAATTTAGAGAAAAAAAACTACATTAGGTTAGGTTTTATAACCTCCGTTTCACTGAGAACGCCTATTTCAGTGCTAGAACCATAATAATGCATGTATTTCTACCCTAGACTGACATACAATTCACACTAAAACCTTGGTCCTATTTTTTTTTTTAAAGGGAACTGGGGGAAAAAAACTGCAAGTTTTAGTTATTCAGTAAGGAGACCTAATCTAAGGTTTTACATACTCTTAAACTGACAAAACTACATTTTAACTGTTGGTTAGGTTAGAATGTAACCTTCGTTCTAACGAAAAACTATTATTATGTTAAAGGAGCCATAATCGTGGTGATCAATCACAAAAATTCCCTCCCCTCACACAAAAAGAGTTTAACACTAAACATCAGGTCCTTATTTAAAAAAGGGGGATCACAAAACTTTATTTACGTTTCATTTAAACACTGTCATACTGAAGTTACGTTTTAATTAATCTCAGGGGGACTGACTTTACTGCATTCAGGAAAGAATTTAAAACACCCAAGGGAAGCACGCCTACTGCCATCCTTGTAGTTGGACAGATTTACTATGAGTCACTGGCAGTTTTACGCCAGCGCTACACGCTCATTCAAGCCGGCTGGGAATGTCTCCTCTACCTAAAGAGGCAAATTATCGTATCAAATTACACTTAACACTTGACTGCACCTTGGTCACGCCGAACGCTTCTGTTAAACGGTTTCCCTCCTACTGCTGGGACGGGCTAGGGGTGTAGCGACTTTAGCGTTAAGGGCAGACTCACTTAGCGCGCTGTTTATAGCTGGCACGAGGATCTTGTTTAGTAAATTAACGCCAGGAATTCCCAGCACGACGTCGAACGTCCTAGTTGCGGGGGACAGACAAGCTTACTGTTTTTAGCTTAGCACCATTAGCTAAAGTTACACACAAATTAACCAGAGGCAGTACTACAATCTCATTGCTTAAAACAGATTGACAACGAATTTTTTGTTTCAAACGTGGCCAATTTTTCGCGAGTTTAGCGCTAACCAGGGAAACTGAGCTTCCGGAATCGCATAAAATTTTAATTTTACGTTTTCCCACACTAGCTGCTAGAGTGCTAGATTTAAGAATTTCACTAGCATTTTTTTTCCACGAGAAAACATGCGTTTGCTTGCTCCGGGACCGTTTTATTACGTTCAGGGCATTCACTACGGAAATGTTGGGGAGAATTGCAAGTGTAGATACGCTTAACTCTTTCTACTTTAGGATTAGTGCTTAATATAGCGCTTTCGCTATTGCCATAGTCCTGACTACGGCTGTTTAATTCTACATCGAAAGATCCGGCCGGATTAGCTGTCATGTTTTGGTTGCGGTTGTTACCACGTTGTTTGTTTTGGTTGCGAGCACCTTGACTTGACGGCGCAACACTAGGTTGTGTTTTGACGCTGCGGGCGGCTGCATCGTTAGCGATCTGTTTGTTGCGCGTGGTGAAGTCGTCACACAACTTTGCAACTTCGGCCAAAGTCCCGATACGGATTTGGTCGGGCAACCATTTGCGCAGGGCAACTGGACATGGTTTAGTAAATTGCTCTAGGAGCATTAAATTTACAAGCTTGTTAAAATCACCGTTAACTTTAGCTAAAGCTAACCACTGAGAAAACAACGTTTCTAGTTCAAACGCGTGATCGTTAAACTGTTGTTCTGGATTTTTCTCAAGAGAACGAAACTGAGTTTGGACCGACTCTCTCGTTTGCACAAACCTGTCAAGAAGTTTACTTTTGACAATTTCATAGTCTTGCATTTCAACATCTGTGAGTTGATCGCATACTTTAATTAGATTTTCTCCCATAAGGGGCAAGAGTGCTGTACTCCATTGGTCCTTGGGGAGCTTTTGGCTCGTTAAAGTTCTCTCAAAAATTTTCAAGCTGCTTATCTAATTTAGCCAATTCTAGCACTAGTGCATTCTAAATTGGCGGCTTCCCTTTCTTTAAGCAAGGCATCACGGTCCTTAATTTGGGCCTCTTGGTCCCGTACAGCTAATTCATGCGCTCGACGTCGGTCTGATTCAGCTAGTTCCAAGTCTCACCTTTTTTCGCTGTCAGCGATTTCAAGGGCTTTTAATCGTAACTCTTCAGTTTTTAATGAAAGTTCTCGATCTCTAGTGGCTAATTCTTGCTTTTGCAAAATTAAGGCTTCACGTTTTTCTATAGCCGAAGCTAGTTCGTCGCAAAGATCTTGCTAGTCTAAACGGTTGCCATCAACCGCCGTTTTCAACACTACGACAGTTTCTTGTCGAGTTTCCGTTACTGTTAGGCCTAGCTTAATGCAGGCTTTTTTCAAATCCTTATAATGGATGTCTTTAATCACGTCGTCCAAATTTAAGTCCGACATTTTGGCGTTTTAACGTCTACGAATTTTCAAAATAAAGCTTGTTAAAATGAAAAATAAATTAATTGCCTCCGCAAGTTAATTTTACATTAATGTTTGGAACAGAGCACATTATTTAAAATATTTCTCTCCCCAAATCCAGTAAGCTGTACATACAAGACACTTTTAAAGCCACTAGCATTTTGGTGTATGAATAATAAACAGACCTACGGAATTTTAACAACAACACTCTGGCTTGGCGGCCCTAGCATATCCTATGCACGCTTACCCCGTACACAATGGTGTAATGTCCGTCAAGTCCACCTCCAAATCCCCACCGGCGATTGTAGATGGCTTGAAACACACTTGAAGTAAACGTCCAGGCTTGGGTGGTCTACGTCGGTCAACTTTCGGGCTTGAATCGGCAACTCAAGGCACGGTGATTTCTGCTACGGAGCTCTTGATCCCTGCGGGTAGATCCTCCTCACAGACGGCGTGCTGATGGGGGCATCAACACGGCACGGCAAACGGCACTCTCGGTGAAGTGGGTTCCTTGCTTCTCAGCACCAGATTTTTGGCTGCTGCGGCGGAGATTTAGTTTCTGATAGTGACTGCAGTACGGGCGTCTTTTTCGGCAACTATTTTTACGGAGTTGCGGACGTTTACTTCTGTACCTTTTTTAGCTTTGGTATGGACATCTGCTTCGTGATTCTGGTAACTTAATCACTGACATCTGGGTTGAAGTGGTTTTCTTCTTCACAAATGGGTCCAGTAGCATGGCAGGGAGAAAACGCTTGACCATTTGTAGCAGCGGACGCTACGATGGGATAGATGCTTGTAACGTCTCCGCACTCATGGTTGACTTTCTTACATGTAGAAATGACTTGGTCAACTATTTTGCTTTAAAACAGCTCTGTAGGGCCTCAATCCGGGAGGGAGTGAAGATAACTTTCCTAACTAAATTAAATTAGGCTATCCAGTATTTCTACCTGGTCTTTAAGGCTGCCACCACCGGTGGGTAAGTTTAAAAGCTAAGGGGGTTTAGAATAAAAATGGGCTACAAGTTATTTAAACGCAAGCTATTAATATACACTAGAAACCGTACATGTAGTTTTAAAAACTCTTGGTTTTAATAAAAATCAAAACAAATGAAAAAGGCACTTTACATTTTGGTCACTAGTTACAACGAAAGCTTTGAATTAAAGCACGAAGGCTTTCCGTAAAAGCAAACGAATTTACATTTAGAAAATTCAAGAACAAAAACCAACAACGGGCTTTTTACATTAATACACTTTTCGAATAGAAAAAGTAGGTTGAATTCCAGAAGAATCCGTTAATTTATAACCGCATCCGCTAAATTATACAATTAACCCAGACAGAAAAATCTCTCGCAAAAGACTCCCGAATCCTCAAGGGCCACTGTCTGCCGTTTAAGTTAAAACGTGGTTTAAAATTAACAAAGGAACGTTGGTTTTAGGAAGAGAACCACTCTGACATTACAGCAAGTAAAGACCGAAAATGCCGTTTGGCTTACTCCACTGTAAAAATTCTCAAACAAGAGTGTAAACGAGCGCCACCGAAAAACGCCTGTTTTTCCAAAAATGAAATTTTTTTCTCGAGACACCCAAATGCCTCGCCGAGGTATATTTGGCCGTTTTCGCAATAATGGTCCGATTTCCACAAACTCTTCAACGTTTAATAGCCTGTCAAAATACAAGACTCTTGGGGAAGCCCAAATCTGGACTTTCTTCCTTGAAGACCATTGAAACTACATTTGAAGATTGACCAAAACCGACTACATCGCACTTTCATCATGACCGCCATTATAAAACTCTGTATTTTTGTATCTTCATTTTATCCTTTTCTTTTAGGGCAAAAAGCCCGAACATATTAGCTTAGTGCATTGTAACAGAATTTATACACACTACCAATTTGCAGTGTGATATTTTTTATTGTGTTTGTCGGCTGCAATCCATATGAAAAATTCCACAACGATCGAATTTAACTTTAAAAATATTAAACGTTAAATGTTTCCAATAACTTAATGCGTTATAGCATTCAATTAAGCTCATTTATTTAACCGCATTTATACTTTATTTATATTCTTTTACCCCCAGAAACGCTACCATCTGTCCAAACGTATAAACGCATTATGACCTGGCATTCTACCGGACACAGTGTATATATGTTTATTTTAGTTCTCCTCTGGACCTGACTGTGACCTACCGAAATCTGCAAATAGCTTGATCTACTATTAAACACTAAAAGAATTTTTAAAAAGATCTGTTCAAACCAAATCCGAAAGTCCAACTGTGCAAAAACGTCGAATTCCCCATTTTTGCCCCCCTCCCCAGCCAAAACTATAGTTGTGGTGTTTAACACTACAGTTTACCGTTAAAGCTTATTTAATTTAATAGTAATGTTCTAGACATTACCCAAAGCCAAGTAATAAGCTTTAACAAGAGCCTAATCACGTTGCAATCATGTAAATATTCAATCCGTAGCCAATAATACAAAGTAAAGGCCCATTTCCGAAAGTTCAATTGAGTGAAACTCAAAACAGGCCTATCTTTTTCCGTTTTACATGTTCCTACTCCTTCAAACGGCTCTGCACCCAGTTCCTTTGTTCATCCGACTTCTCCTCCCACTTTCCATTGTTCTCGAGGCCCTCAGTCAATCAGACCCCCGTAGCTATCCCTCGAGTCCGCGCTTACTTCCGGTAATGTGCATAAAACCCCAGCCCCAGAATGCATAGTTAGCACAGCACAGCTCATAGATCTCAAGCTAGAGACCGGTCACGCCAGTCGGGAGTGGAGACGCCATGTCCGGAGAATGCCATGCCGGGCATGATGGTGGTGGTTCGTATGTTATAGTTTAGCTTTTGAAAGTTTAATTTAGGACCCCCATATTCTAAATGTTAGTTTAAAACTTAACTTAACTCTCTAGCTAGAGAATATTATGGTGGAGACGCCTGTAGCGGCATCTTAGGTTTCCTCTCCCCATAACGTCAGAGTGGTTCTCTTTCTAAAAACCAAATTTTTCTTTTAAATGGATTTTTAATCTAAACTAAATGACGGTTTGATCTTTGTGGAAGTCAAATTGAAACAAACTGATGCCTAAGTGTAAAATTGCCGGGCTTTTTATTACTTAGAACAGTTCTCGAGGGAACTAAGGGAGGTTGATCTTTTTGTACTTGGAAAACTTAGAAACATAACTGTGGACGGTTGATCATAAGAAACATACTGTCAGATAGACTTTAATCAGTTGCGGCTGTCAAGTCTTGCGGGTGTCTCCGGGAGCACTCATGAATTACTTTTTCTAATGTGAAAATTTAAAACTTTATTCAAACCGGGTGTGTTTGTCTGATTTTGTGAATTACTAATTTGTATATTCCGAACTTGCTACTTTTTGTAAATGTAAACTTGTTGCCTATTTAAATAATTGGTATTCAAAAGCTTTCGAAGCAAACTATAATGTAAAAATGTTTTCATTCTCTGTCGCAAAAACTAAAACCAGGAGTTTTAAGCTTCAGTCGTTTGCTAGACTTGATTAATTGTATTTTAGTGTAAAATTAAATATGTAGCCCATTTATAGATTTTAGCTAGTTAAACAGTTAAATCCACCGTTGGTGGCAGCGATACCGACAGTTGAAGGTTAGGCCCCTTTAATTAGGTCCGGCGCTTCATCCCCCATGCTGGGACAGTGTCCATGCTGTGTTGAATAACGTAAAAAGTCGTCATTAACACCGATTAACCTCAAGCTGAAACTCCACGTACACCAGGGAAACCGGGGGCGTTACAAGCACCTAAGCCGTCGTAGCGTCCGCCGTTACAAGAGGTAAGTTAAAAACTGAACTATAAATTTAGAATAGGGGTCCTTAAATTAAACTTTCAATTAACTAGTAACATACTGACCACTACCTTTGCCCGGCATGGCAACCTTCAGAACGCGGCATCTCCACTCCTGACCGGCCGTGACCACCACTTGCCTTAGATCTGTGAGCTGTGCTAACCATGGGACGGCAGGGCTGGTGGTATATATGGGCGAGGGAGGGGCCGGACGTCTGCGACGACTGCACGTTTTGGCGGCAAGAAAGGCAGGCAGGTTTGGAGGAGGGAATTTTGTCTTAGTTCCAAAACGAGTTGTACTACGTGAGGGCTTTAAAGGGAAGTGTAATGATCTGAATGGGCCTTTAAAAGGTGGAGACCAGGGGAGGGGGGGGGGTTTGCTGATTGGCTGGCGCGTAGTAGCTCTGAGTGGCTGGATCCAGGACCGTTGGAGCCATTGAGGGTTTAGAGTTCTGGAAGGGTTTGGTGAATTGATGGAAACGCAACAGTCCAAACTACGATATTTCGTATCGCAACTATTGAAGGAGGGGGGGGGGGCGAACGAAGTGAATTGCACAGTTTGACTTTGACAATTTAATTGAAGGAACAGATCGATTGTTTTGCATTCGGATTGATGGTAGTCACGGTCGAGTCAACAATTTACTATTTCCAACAAATAAAAGCAGCATTCTTTAAATTGTTGCTGAAGGAAGGCTAAGTAGAGGTAATCATCCGGGGGCAAAAGATCAAACTAAAAAGGTTAAACAAACTAGCTCAGTAAAAGGCTATATGAAAATTATAAGTGGGGTTTTGTCTCAGAAGAGAATGGCGATAGAGAAAAGTCGGACATTTTTCATAGCATTTGGGGTACCTACAAACAAGATAAAAAATATCGTACTAAGTCTGTATCTACATGTATGTGAGGTTAAGTACCTTAAAGGAAGCCCTTCCTAATACACAACTAAGCTAGTGTATTTAGGCTTTATGCCTGCAATGAAATAAAAAGAAGTAATTACATTTGTACATGGTTTTGCAGCTACGGCGGCCGGAAGTTTGAGCGCTACGGCCCAGTTTGGTGACTTTTTGTTAAGGATGCTGTGGACGAACCAGAAGGAAATTTAATGTTCTGTTTTCACAGGAATAAATTTCAAGTGAGTGTGTAGCGGTGCTCACAGATCCTAGAGGTGCCCACTGTTCTGCACCGACATCTGGTGTGGTCTCGGAAAAGTTAGAAGTACTTCGGGAGGCCTTTAGTTTTGCGGAGTATAAACTAGCACAGCAGTCACTACTGCACAGTTAGTAACAGAGCATCAAAGTCCTATCTAAAATTTAGTACTATTTAATCGTTTTGGTTCACTGCCACCAGGTGGGTGGTTTAATTGCTAACCTTAGGCTTTAAATAAAAATGGTTTTTAGTTAGATAAAACACTAGCAAATTAAATCTCTCTAGAAGCAAACTGAGTTTAAAACTACTCTTGGTTTTAATAAACAGGGGAAAGAAACACTTTACATGGCAACTAGTCTTTACAAAAATAGCTTTTAGTGAAAGCACACAATTAATTTTTACATAAAAAATTATCGGCAACGAATTTCAAAATAAAATTCACACTTACAATTTCGAATAGAAAATGTTCTTTGGTGTTACCTAAACACCTCTAAGTTAATAAAAGTACCTTACAATTTCAATCTTAGTCTTAGTTGAAGATTATGTTTCAAGGCATCTTGCACAAGATCAAATCTACTTATTCACATTGAGTCAAGCTAGCAATAATCAGGGCCCTACCATCGAAGTCTATGCTTCTGTAATTATGCTACAGGACCTTGGTGATCTCAAAAAGGTTTGATTACATTTTATAAAACAAACAGAAAGAAAGCCGGTTTTTAGAAAGGGGACCTTAAACCCTTAAGTTATGGGAGGGGAGACCAGAAAATGCCGATGGTTTTAACTACCCATAATCGCGAATCCAAAGTCAGAAGTTAAGTTTAAATCTTAAGTTAAAATTTAGAATAGAGTTCGAAAAAATAAAATAAAGCTAAAACTAGTTACCTAAACTACCACCTTGCCCGGCATGGCAACACTCGGACTGGGGACATCTCTGCTCCGACCGCCGTAGTAACGTCTGACTTGGAAATTGAGCTGTGCTGTGGATGAATCCTTGCAGGTCCGTTTTACAGCAGCTGCCTGGCAGCAAGGGAGGAG
>JAHWFP010199852.1:0-16713 GCA_023313725.1 Lithobius niger
TTCCTTGAAAGTGATTGAATTTAAGAAATAAATCAAGGCCTTGAATTCCTTGAAAGTGCTTGAATTTCTTAAGAAAAAATTCCAGGCCTTGAATTCCTTGAAAGTGATTGAATTTCTTAAGAAAAAATTCCAGGCCTTGAATTCCTTGAAATTGTTAACTTGGTCCTTGAAAGTCCTTGAATTTAATTTTTTTTGATGCCGTAATTTAAAATAATGCCCTAGCTTAGCGCAAGATTAAGACAAACTTGCAACATGTTTAAAAAACTTGCATGCATGTTGTAAAATGTTGTTCTGCTTATATTTTAAATTATGCTGCTCCACGCCTTTTCAATTTTTCGTTAGTTATTTACATGGCGATTAATACGAATTTAGGAAAAAAGCTGCCGAATAAAAGCCAAAGGGAAAAAGCGTTTCATGGAGAAACTCCTTACTCTACTTGGTGAGATTCGAGCCAAGGCAACTTACCTAACCTAACCTATAACAACAAAAATACGAAGAAAGAAAAAATCACAAAACAATTTTTTTCCTCTTGACTTTTTCCGTGTGACTTTTTCCTATTGTCACCGTTGAGTTTTTTCTCACGTCACATGCATGATTAAAACATGAACGCTTTTAGTGTTTGCTGAAATGTTGTTAACGAGTGTGTTGATGAATAAAGTTCCTTGAAAAATTGTACTGGTCTTTGAAAAGTCCTTGAAAAATTTATTGGTTTTGAAATATCCTTGAAAGTGCTTGAATTTTGTGTGTGTGTTCTTGTGCGAATCCTGCTTGAGTGACCTTGAGCTGGCTAATCTGCGTTACTCATGTAGGCAATTCCTTTTGAAGGGAAGGGTGTACTTTGTTTTCAATAAGGTTAGCCAGTTTTATCATCTAAATCCACTTTAAATCACCATGTTACCATTACATAGTAAACCGCACAGCTTCTAGCTGATGTTCACCAGGTTATACGCCAATCTATTCCAAGACTTTCAGCCCACCGACTTTAGAACAGCATTTATATGGTCGGTTTTATAGAGCGTTGTTGTGATCTTCCGTTTGCATGGAAATACTGTGATTTCCCGCTAGCAGTCGCCGAAGCTTTCATTAAACTTAGTTAGATCCAGAATTAAGAGCCACAGAGGCCTAGATCCCGTTTGTATGAATATATTGTGACTGTAAAAAAAACATGACGTCATCAGTTCTGTGCAACTTTGTTGAAATGACAGTTCGAATCATAACTTATACAGACAATTCCGTTTGAAAGACATATATACAAACAAACAAAAGCATTGAGAGTATCGAGATTCCCACCGCGTTCACACAAACAAACAAAAAGAATTATGATATGGAGATTCCCACTGTGGACTTCAATAGAATAAGGATTATCGAGATTCCCACTGCGGACACAAACAAACAAACAAAAACTACGATCTTAGTTATATAGATTTAATATGAGAAACAACAATTCACGTCTTAAAATTAACGATAGGCCCTGAATTTTGTTAGTATATTAGGATTGATATATTAGGATGAACTGTACTGATAAGTTCTGTTACATGATTGTTAAAAGAACGAAATTAACAACTATTACTATGGGTAGAAACCTATCTACCCATGCTATTACAAATAAATGAAGAACTTACTGTAGCCAACACTGAAACCTCTTACATGTATTAATTTGTAGAAAGCCCTTTGTTAGTTCATCGTAATCGTGATTTAGAAATCCGTCTTAGTTGACGTACAAGTTAAGTTTTTCTAAAACAAAACTTTTTAACACTAAGTTTATACAGGTTAAAAGGTAAGTTCAGTTAAGTTCGTGGTTAGGTTGGGAATCATATCTAAAACTTAAATTTAAACTGCATTCGATTAATTTGCAACTTAAAGGTATATTAAAAAAAATTAACATTTTGTGAAACATTTCATGGTGACGAATGATTAGGAAAAACTCGTAACGTGCTTGATGTTATGTCGCAAACATGTACTCGAGATGCCAGATTATAGGCCCTAAAATAGAGTAAAATGATTCAGCGTCAAACTTGTAGCTGGCTCTACAAGCAACCCTTGCATAGTAATTTTCTATATGTGGCCTAATTCAGAAGGAGTTGTTAAAATGGAGATCTTCGCGCGCCGGCCCCCCCACGCACACACACTCCTCTTATGTGCCAAGTCTTTTAATTTCGGATTAATTTCATAAAGATGTTTTCATTATTCAAGAAAAAAGTGAGAGTTTTGAAGATGACCAGATACCGCTTTAGTTCTAACCTTAACGTCCGATTAATTTTGATAGTTACGAGGCAAGATACCCTAAACCAGTTTTATTGATTTACAAACTTCAGTCACCTAATGGGTCATACAATTAGTGAAGAAAATTAGAAATGAATCTGACAACGTGTTCAAAAGTTATCTGGCATACGGATAGACAGACAGACACTAGCACCAGACAAGTTCTTTTTCTCTGCTTCACACATTACGTCACTAAAAGAACAATTGGTATCAGCTGCAGACAGGACTTTACACAAATTTCTTATTTTTTCCTCTGTTTTTTTTTCCTTAGTTTCTAGTCGTCGGCAGAAAATTTCTACTACCTGTAAATTTAATTGCATTCAGTTCCTGAATGCTCTTTTGTGACTTGAGGTTTTTTTTTTGCTCTCCTGATACGACCAGTGCGCAACCCCACTGCGCATGCGTCACCATGCGCTGCCCTCTGCTATAAAAGCAGACGTCTCGCCCCTGGCGGCCATCTCTTTTCCTCAAGCTCGCCGTGTGCGCATCGCCTCAAAGACTCTCCTGACCTTTGCCCATTGAAAGTGCCCGAAGCCTTCACCCATTGAAAGTGCCCGAACCCTTCGCCGAAAGTCAAGTCCAAGTGGAATCAACGGCCAAGCGAAGAGGATCTTTCCCTAACCTTCACCAACAACACAAGGGAAGATAATCTTTGCCGATAACAAAGCCTGAATCTTTTCATGAAAACCTTTGTGGAAGCTGCCATCATGGATCCTTCATCCCTTCCTCCATCATCTTAAGGCCTTCGGGAACGTTCGCCTCTGACTTTTGCCGCAAGCATCAGAACGTTCGCCGAACGTGCCGCCCATTCTTTGCCGCAAGCACCAAGTATGCTTGCCCTCAACGTTCACCGAATGTCACACTCGTAGAACCTTTGCGGAAGGCCTCCCATTCATTTCGGCTTACCTACCACCTGCTGCCCCATGCACGATTGTCTTTGCAAACGTCATGAACGTTCGCCGAACGTGCCACGAACGTGCCACCTAAATCCGTCGCCGCAAGCATTAAGAATGCTCACAATGCTCAAAGCCATCGCCAAGAGTCTATCAAGCCCAAGTTAAATCAACTGCCAAGCGAAGAGGACCTTCCCCAAGCGTTCAACACAAGCTCAAGGGTAGTGAACCTTCGCCGTAAGACAAACCTTCGTCGGAATCTCAGCCTTCGCCAAACACAAGCATAACCTTTGCCGAATACTAGCTTTCACCGAAAGTCAAACAAGCCTTCGCCGAACACAAGCAAAGCCTTCACCAAACACAAGCCTTCAACAACACAAGCATCTCGTTCGCCGAAAGCATAACCATCGCCGAAGTTGGCCTATAATAGAACCTTCAACGCCTCCGGCCAAATTTTCTTTGCAAGTGTCATGAACGTTCGCCGAACGTAAACGAACGTCTCTTCCACAACCCTTCATCGTTCGCCGAACGTCACAACTGAAGAACCTTCACCGAAGACACACCTTTGACCCTTCACACGCCGAACGTTCACGAACGTCTCATCCATAATCCTTCATCGTTCGCCAAAGGCCCCTCTCTGTTCCTTCGTCCGAACCTTCACTTCAAACCCTTGTAGATACCATCATAATGGATCTTTGTCCTTCCTCCGCCTGTTAAACCTCCACCTGCAGGCCCATGCGTTGTTGTCTTGCCTTCACCAGACCTCAACGTTCATTATCATCTTCCTTTTCAGCATCTTCAATCACGCTGAACTCCCATCTTTGATTTCAAGTCTCATGGCATCAGCAATCAACATTTTCCCCCTCGATGACTGAAACGTCTTTCCTGCCCTTCCGCCATACTCACACTTCACCTCTTTATACGTGCATGGATCGCACATTGTTCACCGAACGTCACTCAATGAACCTTCATCCTAGGTCTCTCTCCTGAACTTCCTTCATCAATGATTTCATGATAAGCTACGTTGCCCCGCCTTCTCCTACTCATGAACGCTCAACGGCATCACCAACTTTTTGCGCTCAACATCTTCGCCCATCTCTGCTTCTGTGTCTTCATCTCTTAATCACACTGTGATTCAACCTGACGACCTTCACCATAAAACCTGAAGCCTTCATCAAACACTCATCAGCACATCCTTCATTGAAGTCTGCTAAAATCGCTCACCGAGTAATGATCCTCCATCGAAACATCTCACCTGAACATCTCTCGCCGAAACTTTGTTCGTTATTATCGTCGAAAGTTCTCTTCACACAAGTCTGAATCACCCCAGTCCTGCTCCTCCACCTTCCTCACACAAATCAGTGTGTGGGTCTCATCTTTGGCAAATGATCCTCTTTCAAGGAATGATGAACCTCCTAGCAACCTGAAATGTCATTCGATCAACTCATCTTGGAACGTCTACGCCTTCTCGATGCTTACCCCACCTACCAAAGGACTTGGTGTAACATCGGCTATCAACACGTCATCACTTCTCACTTCCGAACTAGAAGCCTCGCTGTCGGATTTCCTATCAACATTCGAGTAAGGAACTACTGGAATTGAACACGATTCGGCCAAAATTCAGCGCTCCTTGCTACCTCACCTTGATCCTGAGGATCCCTGAGGATCCCTGGGAAAAGTAAGTTTCCTAACTTAACAAAACCTTCCACTACCATGCCGTGGTCAAGATTTTTTTCCTTCGCCCTTCTGGACTCATTAATGCGTACCGGATTGATTCGAATCTGATCTCCAATCCTAATTCCTTGCAACCGAGACATCAACATACTACGGGACCACACTTTCCGTGCCGAAGTTCTCACTGACGTTTTCAAGAAAAATCGACTGTAACCAACCTCTGGGTTTACTTACTAGCAGTCATCATGTACACAGCCACTTACGCTCTGTACGAAGGATTTACTCATGAATCAAGTTACCGACATTTTGCCCTTCCTAATCAACAAACTCCTCAAAATGATGTCTTTCATGCCATCACACATTCCACTGGTTCACTACGCACGAAAACCCTGCCATGTCAACCCTTTCGGAAACAACAACTTCACTCGACCCCAACGGCCTCTGTGGTCTTCTAAACCGGCCAATTCACCTCGTTGACTCCTCCACCACGCGAATGGCAACCAGTCCGTTCATGGAAGCACCATTAACATTCACGACAGGCTAAACGTCGAATGCCTCTGACACTTTCAACCTGTCCAATGGCCGGAAACTTGTGAGAAACCAAACCTCTTCATTGTCTCCCACAACCTTCGAGCATCCCCTCCATGGGAATATTTCACAACTCCCCCTCCCTTCTTTAACCTATGAAGTGCACAAACTCCTCAGGAATGATGCCGTCCGCATCGACTCCCGGATCAGACACCACTCCTCACAGTCTCACTCGAATCCTGAAACCTGCACGCTGCCATCTCCAACGCCACCTAAAAACACCATGCGTCCTTGACAACTGGCTCCTCAACAACCTCGATCCTCCAGAAGCGCTCCATGAAAACCCTTCCTTCCTCTTCTTTTTCTCAGCAAATCATTCAAACCCGCTGAAAGTATCAATCACTCCATCTACTGACGACATCTAAGCCACCGAAACCAACTTCCTCGTGACTGCCCTTATAATGAACGGCTGAAATGAATCTTTCCAAGATGGTCACTCAACTTGAACCTTCTCCTGACCTTCTTCTCCAACCAGAAACATGCCACCATCACGAAGCATACGGGATTTTCCCGACACACCCATTTGATGACAATCTATTATGTCCTTGATCACTTTCGGCCACCTGAACTTTCAAATCTGTCTAGTCCATACTGACAACAACACAACTAAAGCTCAAATCCGGAAAGGCGGAACCTGATACCTACCTATTCATTTCCTCATCGAAATTCTTGAACTTAACGCCAAGGTGTCTACACAACACTCCATGAAGACCTCCCGTTCTCGAACCCTCTGCCCCAACAGGCAAACCATGATCCACCTTGTCCAATCTCACATCTGCATAGGCTGCACCTTCGATCCAACTATCATTACCTTAAATTAAACCATCCGGATCTCCAGCAATGAAATCCGTTATTCCTACAACAAGCTCTACAACATTCACTACGTATGATGGATTCACCAGTTTTAACAATTGAAGATTAATTTAACCCATCCCCAACTCCGGATTAACAATTCCTCCTCATTAATCCACCAAAATTAGCCACTGCTCCTGGCAGACTCGGCCTTCAACTACAAAAAACAATCACTACCTCAATGGCCTTCGTACCCTCATTCAACAACTCTCTTTGAGGATTATGAACTTTCCATCAACTAAGGTTCCCAATGTGACCTTCCACTCGTCCTGGAATCAATCAAACCCCTTTTCATCGCCCATCTCTTATGAGTGACGAATTTCTCAACATCACTCACCGCGAACCACGACAGCAACTCTCAACCTCGGCAAATCATTTCTTCTTCAAGCCTTGACACTGCAACGCTCGAAACCATCTATGCCAATCATTATCCTACGATCCACATCGTTTTCGAACATTCCTGGAAGGACACCTTGCCATGGCCATGATCTTCACCATGGACCCACAACTCACATCGGATCCCAAATGCAAGGAAGTCGAACACAACACTTCCTCCAATCACAAAGGAACCCTCGACCACTGCAACTACAAGAGGGTCATCCAACACTAACCTCCATCAACCAAACGACGAAATCACCATGGTCACAACACTAAAATTCGGGGCACTTTCAACCTCATGGGCAATTCGAAATCACATCTCCATAGTCTGAATTCTTCAGACATCGTGGAGAAAGCTGTCTGTCTTCACTAGTCACCACTTTTGGACATAACAAGACAGAAACATGAGCCTCGTCGTCTGGGTTCATTAGTGACTGCCAGACATGTCGTCTCACCCCCCTTAAGCACTTAATACAGAAACGAAGCCTTCCTGAAGATGGATGCAAAACCCCCATTCGGGATCCTCCAGAAGACGGAATCAATGCCACATCAACTTCCCTGTTTCTGTTATTTCACAACAAAGTGCAAAGTTTTATCAAACTTTTGGGGGAACCGGTCGCAATGAGGGTACCTCTCCATGAAGGTGCCCGCCACCTATATTGACATGGTCAACTGTAAATGCAATTAAATTTACAGGTAGTAGAAATTTTCTGCCGACGACTAGAAACCTAAATTTGGGAGGGGTTAAAAATGGTTTCTATCGTCTTACGAAAATTACTACCTGTAAATACCCACCCTACCTCCCCTCTTGAGCCACCATCATGGTTGACATATTGAGAGGAAAAGAGATGGCTGCCAGGGGCGAGATGTCTTCTTTTATAAGAGGGCTCCGCATGGTGATGCATGCGCAGTGGGGTTGCGCACTGGTCGTATCAGGAGAGCAAAAAAACCTCAAGTCACAAAAGAGCACTCAGGAACTGAATGCAATTAAATTTACAGGTAGTACACATTTTCTTACGACGATAGAAACCAATTTTAACCCCCCCCCCCCAAATTTAGGTTTTTCTTTATTTTCGTTATGTTTTCATATTTCCCTTACTTTTTCATTAGGTTTTTTCTTTACTTTTTTCCATGTTTAGTTCCTTATTATTTCTTTATCCCTTTATTTTTCGTTTTTTCCTTATTAGCTGCTTATGCATTTTATGCATATAAGCAGTTTTTGGAATACAGTTGAGTGAGAAAGGGGCTTTTGCTGTGGCTATTGTCTAATGACGTCACATCCCACTCGAGTCGTTATTCGAACGGGTCATGCATATCACTTATTAGCGTCAGGCCGGAATTGCCAGAATGTCGGTAAATTAACCATGATTTTTGATGAGAACACGTCCGAGCAAATTGTAGGCTTTGGTATTGAACAGTTTATGATTAAATCGTTTGTGTATGAAGGGGTCTAGGTCCTTGACCAAGAATTTTTGCCAAATATGCTTCCGTATGGAAAATAAGTTGAATCGGAATTGGACTAGTTAGTTTCACTTTTTGACAACATCGCACGGAAAACAGAGACCTATCTGTCGTTTTTCTTTGGGCCAATCGATAAAACAAAATGGTGGCTACTTTGTGTTTCGTTCGCTGGTACTGTCCCAGTATTCTACGCATATTGACAATTCGGGTAGTCATGTCAAACAAGTAGCGGCTCCTGCTAATCAGATAATCATTGTATAATCGTTGGAAGTTATCGGAATATTATTTAGTGTAATATTATTTAGTGAGCAACGGGGTAATACGTAGCAGTAATGCGGACGAATTCCGATATTTTCCCGGTACGATGATGGATTTGGAATGCAGCAGTACACGTTAAATAAAGGCAGAATTCCAAATTCATTTTACGATCACTTTCGATAGAAACATACAAAAAAAATAGGTGGCTTTGTCTTTCGTCTGTTGAGATAATTTAGCTGCAGCAGAAAATTAGAAATTGGTCATTAATGTAACTCGTCTTGAGTCGCGCACTTTTTTTTACTTAACAAAAGTTAACACGCATTATGTTTGAATAAAGAAAGCAACATGCAGGATTGCTCATCCTAAACTACTGCCCCACCCCCCCCCCCTCCTCTCCCCAACAAAGAGAGGTACCAAACGAGACTACTTCCTCTCCCCTCAACTCTGCCAACAGTTATACTTTTCATCTGGCATCCGGTAATGTGGTTGTGATGGTGGTGGTGGTGGGGGGGGTCTAGACTGGGATCAACGGGTTTAAGAGGAAATTTATTTTACCCCAAGCTGTGCCAAAATATTATTAATTTTTTTATTCATTTACATTTTGTTTCATAAATTGAAGTATTTCCGACTGAGACACTTTTCAGAATGAGAATTTATTTTGGGTGTGATGGGGGATGGTGGTTGTTGCCCCCCCTCCCTCTCCTAAAGAAACTCGACTGTGGTCGTATTGCGTGACTGAATGATTACACCTATTTAGTAGATTTGTATTACTGGAACCTATGTCGCTCTTTTATTATTCATTTAATAATAACAGCGTAATCGGAGTATTGGTTATGATGGCTTCTACGTGTAGCCTACCGTGAATTGTGTCCTGTGTTCTTCAACTGCCGTTTTACCTGTCCCAACCACTGTTATCCACTATGAGCCGTGGGGTCTTGATTTTTTTTTTAGCATAAGCAGTTATTGTATTATTTAAATTCTTGTTTTTTTTATTTATTTTCCTCATTAATTTTTTCTTACTTTTTTCATGCATTCCCTTTTCCCCCTAGTTTTGCCTTATTTTTTCCTTAGTTTCTTTCGTCTTATTTTTCCCTTATTTTTTTTAATGTTTTGTTCAAATTTCATTCAAATAGATGGCAGTGAATTTGGCAGTGAAGGATAATTTTTTCCCTTCGTTCTTCCTTACCTTTTCTTCATGTTTTGTTATAATTTCATTCCAATAGATGAAACTCAATTTTCGGCCCTTTTTTCCCCCGTAATTTTTCCTTATTTCATTCTGTTTTTCCTTATATTTTTTCCATGTTTTGTTCTAATTTCATTCCAATAGATGGTACTGAATTTTCGGTGTTTATTTTTTTTTTGTCTCATCTCATGGCCATCCCCAAATAAAAAAATGTCAGTTTGTTGCAATTTAAGCAACAGGGAAGTAACGGACACAGGTGTCACAACATCCAGCCTTGTCAGAAAGAGTTTTATATAAAATGGTTAAAAACAAAAATTCACGTGTTCGGCGAAAGGGAATGATTAAAAGAAACTCGCCCGCGAAGACCTTGCAACCAAGGTTAGATCTGCCAGGGACCTTAAGGTCCATGACGGCATCTCCAGTGTTGTAGTTCATAAAAATTTGTTTCTAACTTATTGTCTCGAAGGAGCAAACAAACCTTCGTCATCATAAGGAAAGTAGAACAGCAGGTATCGAAAAAAATTATAAAAATACGAAAAATTGTTTAAATTGCGTCATCTCGTTTATACCCTGGATCTTAATCGTTATTTTTGCGTTTTGGCGGTTAAAGTAGAACCATGAATTAAGATTTTAGAAGTTTTGATCGCTGAAAAGCTTGCTACAACATAAAAAACACAAATAAAAACATAATTCCTAAAGTGTAATGAAGCCTGTAAACGACTAAGGAAGCGTGAGACGTAAATACTTCCAACTTTGATAGTAGGTCAAGTCACAGTTTACATGAAGAATCACTGACCTAACCTTCACCCAGTAATTGCAGTGACATTTTTCTTATGAATTACGAAACGACGGTTGTGTTGGAACATATGGTTTTAGTAGCAAACGAGTTATGTTTTGATAGTTTTAGTGATAAATAGGGTTCACGGAACACGTTTTTTTAAAGTATAGTCCAGCTTATATATTTCACCTTTTAAAACGGTTTTCCCTTTGTTTTCTTAATAAATGTTTGGAATCTTACCGATTTATACATAGACAAATAAATAAATAAATAAATCAGGTTTTAGCCACATAAAGTGGTTGGGACTTCAGAAGAGCAGGTGCTACTTACACTGTTCCCTAGCTTGGCGTGTGAAATTCAAGTCTTTTCAGGAATTTCCGAAGACAAACCTCTTTTCATAGAATTTTAAATAGCTGAGGCCAATGCGCGGAAACAACCTTTTTGGCAAAGAGTTCCACGCTGACACCACCTGGTCTAAAAAGAATTTTTTTTTACACTATAAGTTTGCTGATTGAATTTCCAACTTAAACGGGTATCCCGGTTCGCCTTATATTTTGTGAATTCGAAAAAAAGGCAAGTCGATTACGAAGAAGTTACGAACAATCTGGAAGGTTAAAAAAAAGTCAGCGTGCAATCTGCAAAGTTCAAGGGAAGTTAAGCCTGTTCTGTCAGCTCAAGACGCACATTATGTGGTAAATTTCGCAAGCCAGGCAGGCTATTTGTAAATGTGTGTTGTACCCTTTCTACCTTGTCAATGTCACCCAAGAGTGAGAGTGACCACACCTGGCTTGCGTATTCGAGCAGCGTTTTATTATGTCGTAATATAAAAATCGTGAGCACTAAGCGTGCGCTGGTCCATGCTGGAGTGTGGGCCAGCTCAGGTCAGCCATTTCGGATTTCACATTTAAAAATTCTCAACCTCAAAATAAGCGGCCGTGTTTACTCCCTCTAGTGGGAGGACTGAGTGGTGTAGTCCTCATTCCACTACAAAATGGTTAAGTATGTGAGCAACACAAGGAAGCTAGCCTCCTAACAAGGCACGATTTGCTGGCTTGCGTTGGCTGCTAAAAAACAAGCAGCCGAGCCGGCTCGAAAACAAGCAGCTGGCCAGCTTGAGACGACTTTAATAGTGTTTAAACAATATTATGGCCGTGTGAATTCGAACCGGGAAACATCCAGTCGATGCAGTGAGTCGAGAAAATGTCTAGAGTCGGTCGCATAGTTGATGGAGGCTGGTAGTCTCTCACACTGCCTTACAGATGGCACTGACTTACAGGGAGTTTTAAAAGCTGAAAACTTGGGTTGCAGCTGCGCAGTTTAGTCAGTCTTATAACAGCCACGGGGGCA
Source organism: Lithobius niger (assembly GCA_023313725.1). Classification (NCBI taxonomy): domain Eukaryota; kingdom Metazoa; phylum Arthropoda; class Chilopoda; order Lithobiomorpha; family Lithobiidae; genus Lithobius; species Lithobius niger. The sequence goes on from JAHWFP010199852.1 coordinate 11,675, forward strand.
GCTCGCCATCCGCGCATGTTACTATCGCACCATTTCGCGGAACTGCGTAATACAGGGCCAACTAAGGTAGTAGCTGCGTTTCTCGCAGTTGCTGTGTCAGTTGGCCTTGGGAGCAGTAGACGAAACATCATGAACTAAAAAATTGTGTCATCGCAAACTGGAAAGATTTTCGTATTTTAGCATCTCACTTTATAATTTTTTAGACTAGTATCTTATAATTTTTCTTCGGCGATCTATTGGCATAAATAATTTAAATTTTTACCGTATTAGTCTTTTAGATTTTTGATCACACAAGGTAATTATTAGCAAACGATTAAAAATTAGTGCATGCACACACACAGATGAAACGTCATGGTTATTATAAGCGCGCAAAGGATCATAATCGCAGGATGCTATTGAATTAGTTCCGAATATTCAACAGAAAATCTCCTAGACGCCACATTTTTTAACGGGTTTAGCCCGTTTTGTGGTCATCGTAGCAGAGCGGTGAGAAAGCTCAGCCTGGTTGCTGGAGGTTTGCGTACTGGTCGAACCCCTGGTAAGGGGACCTCGGCAAAGTCCCCGCCAGGACTGCCGGCCAGGGTAGCATAAGAGGCTACCATGCTCCTTCAGCGGCTATGGTCTAACCAATTCTGGACAATCTTTCGGCCCCTACGATGATCGGAGGTTTCCCGGATCGAATCCCCGGGTTGGCACCTCCCTTTACCAGATATGTCTTCTTCCCAAAAGTCTGATAATGTTCAAAATTGAGCCGGTTCAGCCATACAAGCATTAAATTGCTTCGGCTGACTTAAGGCTCGAAGAAATTAATTAAAAAAAAAGCAAGGGCTTGACTAACGGTAAGTAAATAGAACTTTGGGGCCGTACTTAATGTGGAGGTCAAGAAAAATGGCGTCGAGATGAATGTAACCTTTAAATTATCATTTGATATATAATATTGCGGCGGCCAGTCAGTCACAGCAGCCACTGGAATCCTGGGCGGTGTGCAGGCGACCACAAGGCGACCATACTTGCTCCGTGTTCCTTTTTCACCACGTGATCGAGAATTATCAATGTAAAACGGACGTGGCCGTGCGGCACGTCGCCGTGTTTTTTGGCCGCGACGGCGACTGGCCGCACGACCTGGCCGCCCAGTGCGCGGGGGCCCTAAAGAGAAGTGTACTGTCGTTCTATTCTGCCTTGGCGTTCTCTGCAGCCCATCATGTCGTTAAATCCTGTTGCAGGCGAAGGAACACATCCATAAATGTAAAAAAAATAAATAAAAAAAACACGAGCTGATCTTACAATTTTTTTTAATGTTCAGTTAACAAAACAACCCACCACGAAACAAACTGCTTGTGCGTGGTGGTAATTACATACATCGAGTGACGGCTGCAAAAAATAAAGTGTAAAAAAGTAAAAATACAAACAAATCATTCATACATTCTTTACACAGTCTTAGCCTTTTTTCTATTTATTTTTTCAACAGGTTTTCTAACTTGAATTATTGATGTTTTTTTATTTCACCAAATTTTATTTAAATTCCTAATTTCATCTGGTATTCTTAAAACTGTGAAATAGGTCTGCATTTTTTGCGAATTCGCATTTTTTGCTCGCATTTATTTTTAGCTATAACTTACATTATCGGTGTCATTTTTGTTGTTGTGGTCATTAACATGATATAATCTGGTAGGCTACTCCCTTGGGCACCATTACGCTAAGGAAAGTTAATTTTTAGTTTAGCGTCATAACCATTTCAGAACACCGGGAAGGAACGGACGTGTTTTTTTTTTTTAACTAATAAATAAAAAAAAAATCGAAACCAAAATTATTTTTCTTGGAAAAGACCGTTTTTTTCTTTGTTTTAATTAAAAATTACAACAGTCACATAGTGTACCAAAAAACTTGGCCTGTAGGACTTTCAGGAATACAGGATTACTTTTAGTGAAAGAATTCCTGACAGGTATTTCTCTTCTTTAACTAAACATGTACTGCAGACTGATGAATTTCTCTCGAACATACTAAATTCTTTTCATAGCCATAATAAAAATAAATATTGCTGTTAATGCCAACTGAACAACAGGGAGGGTTCAGTATGGCAGATCAGCTTCGCCAAACAACCGAACTCCAGCGCTCTGGGCGCCCCAACTCCTCACCCCGCCCCTAAAAAAAGACACAGATGGGGATGCTACACGAAGTATTAATTTTCTTTGTCAAAGCAAAAGTTAATGATATAGGGACGAGAGCAGTTGAATCTTACTATTTTCAGTTGGTGAACATCAACCGTCACCTATAACTTGGGTTTCCAGTTTTGGCATAAGTTTACTTTGCGACCGTTCATCAAACCCCCAAAAACGTATAATTAGTAATTACTACCGAACCTCTTGTCCTTTTATCTGCGGTAAATTTTCAGACGTGAAAAGAGCTTAAAAGTCATTGCTGGCCAGATCCCATGTTACTGGTGGTGTTATATTGTTGGTCCAATTTTTTTGGTAGCCATATGTTTTGGTGTTGTGAGGTGGGAAAAACTTGCATCACCACATTGTCCCCCCACATCGCAAAAAAAAAAAAAAAAAACAACACTTAAAAGTGGTTTAAGAAGCAAGAGAGGCATGTAGTACTTGATTAATTTAATTAGTTTAAAGGCGTAACAATAAGGTGTGCCAAACGTTTATTTCCCAAAGTAATGAAATTAGAAGAATGCAGTAAAAAAATAAATAAATTACTAAATCCTGAATGTACAAACTATTGTTTGACGAGGAGCACCCAGAAGGGTGGGGTGGTGCATTCTTGGGGCCCCCAATGCTGTATTTTGGGATTTCAAAATCGCTTTTGTAATCAAATTTTACTATCGTTTACCCACGGGGAGTTTGCGGGCGCTGAAATTTACTTGGGGGGGGGGGGGGGGGGGGGGTTTTTGCGAAAATGACCGCCGTTACTAAAAAAGGGTCGAGTAATAACACATGTACGGAAATGTCTTTTTTTACTTTGTAGGTATGGAGATACACGTCTGGCACAAGTTACCCGAGACACCCCCTACCAGGTCATGCACTCTGATGCAGTATTTTGAATAAATATTTTTTCGGGAGCGGGGGGAGGGTGGCAACTTTTATGCTTCATTTTGTGCCCTCTTCACACCCCTTGCTAGTCAACGTATGACCACTCTATTTTTATTACGATACGATTATTTTTCATGCTCTACGCAATGTATGACTTCGTAAAAAAAAATGTTGCAGAAAAAAAACGAATATACAGGGAGGTCCATAAAAACGCAACAACTGAAAAATTTTCTAAGTTAAAAACTTAGCACCCTCCAGAACCGTAAAGGGTCAGTCGATGATATCTAACAGAACGGATAATTTTGAAAGTCCCTTTACGGTTCTGGAGAGTGCTAACAAAAAAATTTAATTTAGAACAATTTTGCTGTTGCACTTTTCATGGACCACCCTGCATAGATTTTCCCAAAGATTTTTATCCCCCGCCCCCATCCCCCATTTATTTACGCCACTGCACTGACATCGTCAGTAACAAACACGCAAATCTCAGTTTTACATCCTTAAAAAAGCACCATTTTATATTCACGGGACGTTCGGAAATTCCAGACTGGACTAGTTCCTCATCACTGGTTGATCAGGTATCCAACTTAGCATGCTACTCGTGGACATATTAGACAGGCGTCGGTCCACAGACTCGTGACTTCCGTAAGGGCGAATGGTTGGAACTGGCTTGATCCGTCCGCATTTGACGATAAACAGGAAACACTCCCAAAAACAGAGTCGGTAGTGTCTGTTGCAAACAACGTAGATAAGTGGATTGAAGAACGGTCCGCTGAGTAAAAGGCCCACTGACAAAGTGTGCGTCCAGCCGTCACTTTCTTGCTGCGTGATTATGCTGTAAAACAGTTGAAGCTGAAACGATAAACAAAGATAAACTTGTCATAAAATGTTGGAATTAAGCAACTTCCGAATAAAACGCAACGGTAGAGTGAGTTGGGGAAAACAACTTTTTCTTTCGGTGCTAAGGTGTGACGTCATAAAGAGAACGAAATTGGTTACATTTGCCTGGAGAGCAGAGACATGAATTTGAATTTATTAGAAAATAGTTACTAGTTTCCTATTGTGTGCGCGGCGTATCTTGAGTCAGTCCTGGAAGTATTTTACGAGCGACTACGTCTTCCTGAATTGGGTGGCTTTAATCGACGGCTGCCATAGTTTTTGTAACCATCTTGGATATCAACAAGGCACTCTGCTGCCAAAAACGTACAGTCGATTATGTGTGTTCGTTCTGCGGCGAACTCGAGATAGGCCGCGCACACTTTAAATGAATTTACTAAAGCATATACAACAAACAACAAATACAACAATAAATATTAAGAAAAAAAAAGAAAACGAGTTTCTGGTCAGAAGACAGAAACAATATCGTTTCAAAGCATGCCAACAATTTCATTATTCATACCTACAGTAAAATTTCACGAGCATCGTCAAAAAACAATCCACATTATTAACACTGGCGATAGCCAGTGTTAGTAAGGGTCGACCTAGGATCTCTGTGTTAAACTTTCAACTTTGAGAGCTTATAACTCCGTCAAAAGTAAACATTTTTAAACCAAATTTGGATTCTAGCCTTGACTAGTCAAGGCCTGTCTGCAGTCCAAAAATTGTTAAATTCGGGCGAGCCAAACCCGAGATACAGAGAGGGGCCAAATAGACAACTTCTTGTTCTTGGTCTTGGTCTTGTTCTTGGTCTTGTTCTTGGTCTTGTTCTTGGTCTTGTTCTGGGGATGTACCTTTCGTCTGTCCTCTTTACAGGTCAAACCATTTGTCCTATGAAGCCGGTTCTTAGCTCATTTTACAGGTATTGCTCTGTAGATGTGCCCTTTCCATAAGGTATTTTCTAATTGGTCAAGTGGTTCAGGGGTTATGGAGCTCTAAACGACCAGATTGTTTTACATTGTTTTAAACATTGTTATTATGCAACAATGCCAATTAGCAAACGCCAGCTGCAAGACTGAAGGATTAAAGGATGTGTTTCTATTGTTAACACTGGCGATAGCCAGTGTT